>JAAEAF010001498.1:0-220258 GCA_011037195.1 Triatoma infestans | reverse complement strand
TACTTCCTCTTACTAGGGAGTAAGAGAAAGTGAAAATGTGGACTAAAACATTCAGGAAATTTTTTTCTTACTGAAATTTTGAAATTCTAATTGACAAACTTTCTTTTAAGTTAGAGTTTTTCCCAACTGTTTACTCGCTCTTATTAAGATAATACCTGGAGCCGTACATTATCTGAATAGCACAACAGAAGGAAGACCAAAAAACATTTTCACTGGAATTATTTTCAGGAAAATCGCAAGAAAAATCACTAGAATCGTAATTGTGGTTTTGCCAATTCTAACCGTAACCTTCTGTTCTTCCTAAATTAAATTTGAATACCAGAGGTTTTTGTATACACTCTTTCCTCGCTTACCAGGGCGACTTAAATTACTTCGCTAAGCTAAGTCTTCCTTCTATAAATGAATGAGAGGGTATTAGAAAAACTTGGGAAGCCAATCTACTTTTGAAGGTCATTAAAGCAAATCTATGTGTGTACAATGTATGCAATCTTTTTTGATAGTAGAAAGATCGGATTGAACCGATTCTCAAGATGCTAAACTACAGTTTGTCTTTAGCTAAGCTATAACAGAGGATCTTATCTCTACAGGCGTTCATGCAGTGTATGAATGCTAAGGATCCTGTTGTTTAACTGGAATATTTAAGGACATCATAATATATTAATGAAGATAATAAGAGTTAAACATTCTAGTGACGGAGACAATGGCGCTAACTATGGAGGAAACTGTGAACGAAATGGGGTAATAGAGGAGGCTTTTTTTTTTTTGAAGGTTGTGACAGGTTATCATGTTATGTTGTGAATTTTTGAGAAGTGTTACGCGTGTTTATCCTATGAGAATTGACCATTTTAAAAAAAAAGATAAAGACCATTAATTTGTGCTCTGTTATTTAACTATAGTCGTGTTGTGTTGAATTTGTATGAGTTTTTGTTCTCAGATATTAAAGTGTTTTTTGTAATGTAATAAATTCTGTGTTGGCTTCTAATTACCAAATAGACAAATTTTTCCGTACTCATTTCTCCCTCTTCCCATTGTTACAATTCTATTAACATGTCACCCTCACTTTTTAAAATAAGACAACTTATTAAACAAGTCCTCATACAGTTAATACAGTCAGGGATAGATTCTCGTGAGATCTAAAACAGAGTTCTGTAAAATCGGGGTGTTTATAAAAAATATGGAATACTTCCTTTTACGGCAATAAAAGAATTTATATCATTAATGAAGTTGGTTTCAATTATCATAAATGTGCAGAATTTTCAATTAAAAATTCAAATTAAGCCTTTTTGTTAATTAAAAGACATTATTATGTTATTGTGGTGGTTGCTTCCGCAGAGCTGGAAAGCATCACAGACATTTTCCATGGTAGCCTGCTTCATTGACCATAAAATGAAGTTTTTGACCCCGTCCCGCGGCCCCAAAATGGAATTTTATCGACCACAAAATGAAGCACACTACCACGGAAAATGTCTCTGACATTATTATGTTACTTTAAATAGGATCTTGCATATAACACAATAGTATAGGCGTTAGAAAATATATCAAATACTTAAAATTTACTTTTTTCAATAAAATATTTTTCTCCACAACTCTTTCTTGATATTTATTTTTAAGATGTGCCACCAATGCTTCCAAGTTTTCTATTTCATACTGAGTATAATTGAGCTGGTCTTGTTTAACATGAAGATCATTTAATTCTTTATCATTCAATGCTTGTATTCTAGGTCTGACATACCTATAAAGCAGAAATTATTAACAAAAGGTAAACAAAAAATTGTATTCCCTTCTATTATTCCTCCCACCATATTGTAAAGGAATGGACTAAACTATTTATTCATTTGACAAGAGAGCAAAGTACGATTTTTATTTAGTCGAAATTGTTAAATTGCTTTTGAACTTGTTAAAATAAATATTTAATTTAAGAACTTCCACATTATTTTAATATTTTCAATTTCATCCTCTAGCGCTGACTGTTTAAAGAAAGCCTATGTAAAAACATTTTTTGTATTTTCCTCTGCCATGACTTCGGCGATTCTACGACCAGCGGCCCTAAAATAAAACTTTAGGCTGCTCTGGCGAACTTATTCGAACGTTGTTCTTTAGTTGGATATCCAGGGGGCAAAAACAAAACACATCCAAAACTTACAATTTGTTTAATAGAAAGATGGCAACAACGTTTTTACTTTTAATCTCTAGATATTGAAAGTACAACTTTTATCTGAGTTTTTGTATAAATGTTCAAATATATTAAGCATGCGGGATAATAAAAATCCATGTAAAATAATGAAAAGTTACCAATTTTTATTAAAAATATAAATAATAAGGATTTAGGAATAAAGAAAATGCCTTACTTATAAGCAGTAGCATAACTTTGTATTGCCAATACCCAATTAGCCAAAGTTTGTGCGGCCAAACCTTCTGCCCCAGATCTTGCCGTATCAAAATAGGCGTTATATATGTACTCATTTAATTTTGATAAAACTTCATCAGAAACATTATCTTTTTCAAAGTTTATCAACTGAAAATTAATATGAATTATAGAATACTATAATTTACGATTTTAATTACAAAAACATGCAAATCCTTTTTTTATAAAATAAGTTTCAGGAAACCTTGTGTCCAACTTTGACAATGATTATGGATGGATGTATCAGTAAACTCGAATAATCTACTTCAAATAATTCATTTTATAAAACAAATATGCAAAGGCTAGGCCCATGTTCAATATCTTTATGCCAGCCACTTCTTTCTCTAATAAATAACTTAACGTAAACACATGGTTCATACAGATTCTACCCAGTAAAATCATATTGCTGAAGAAATGGTGATTTTTTAGTGTAATTCCTTAGTATATTAACTTTATTAATAGCTTCCTTAGCATAATTCTCCCAGTAACTCACATATATTTTTAATGATTAATCAGGTAGATTAGTACTTACAATATGCCGAAGCATAAAAATGTAATAAATAACAGATGCCAAAAGTAGAGATACCTCACTGTTGGTACCAGTGGAGAAGGACTTAATCCGGTACTCAACAATAAAAAAAATATATATATGTGGCCTAGTAAGGCTCTGCGGACTGAACAGTATAGAGGTGGTCCTGAAAAGGGCCGCTACCCTGACTAAGGACGATTCTATGCTGGTGGCGCTGTCCAGTGAGTAGGTTGGTGTGGCCCTCGCACCCGCTACACGTTCGTCGAAGAAGGTAAGTGAGTTGCGCCGCCCTGGTAGGGCTGTGCAAGCTCGCAGCAAGTGAGTCGAGGTGTCCCTGAAAAGGGCTGTAAGTGTGTGTTTGGTAGCCGGCTTTGGGAGCCCCGGCAGCGTGGCCAACACCCCGATAAACCCCGGTACCTGCTGACCTCCCACACACTAGTACCTCTAACTGCGGCTGCACTCGTTGCTTGTCCTTGGCCCGCGGTCTATACTGTTCACCTGCTCGTAGGTTCCAAGGCCTGTACTTCAAGCTTGAGTTCCTCTGCGTCCTCAGCCAGCCGGCTAGGATGGTTCCAGGTCTGTTGACTGGTGTATCTCGAGCCTGTTGTGGCACCTCCAGTAGTTAATATCAAAGTGATTCAATATATTTTGTTGGTAGCTGCCCAGAGTGGTTAAGAGCTTGTTCACTTCTTGAGTCGATACAAATGTGACTGACTGTGTACTGACTGTGTGTGCTCAATCCCTCAATGCACCGCCTTATATACTGGGTGTCGCCGTCTGTGTGCCAAGCCCTGAACCAGTCTGGTGCAGTGTACCATCCTAAAAAGGACTGTTAAAATGTGGCAGTGTTGCCTTTATTTATATTTTACATTTAATTTAAATACATTTAATTTTACATATTAAAATACATTTCACTTAAATATACATTGGAAAAATATACAAATTATACATTTAATATGGGAATGTTTCGATTAAGCATCAGTTAGGTTGGTACTCCAACATGCCTCCGCCCTAATCGAAACATTACGTCTCGAAACGTATTGGCGGTCTGATAGTCCTTTTGGGTCGGATCGTCTGAGTTTCTTCCTTCTCCTCCGTGGTCCCTCCTGTGGTAGGTTCCGGCGGATCTTCAGCCCAAATGTATGCCGGTTTGAGGCGATCTAGGGAAACTCTGACTTCTCTGTCAGGCAATCGTAGCTTGGCCGTCTTGTCATTCCTTTCCAGGACAGGATGTGGTCCAGAGTATGGTGGTGTTAACGACTTCTTGCCGACCTCTTCTCGCATAAATACATGCGTACACTTGCCCAAGTCGGGGCTGACAAAGAATTTCCCTGGCCTAGGACTTATCGTGCGGGCCCATTCCTGCCGCAATAGCTGCAACTCCAGATCGGTCGAGTTGGTAGTCCGAGGAGGCACGAATATCTCTCCAGGCAAACGTAGTGGCTGTCCAAAGACCGCTTCTGCTGCACTTAACCGGTAGTTCTCCTTAAGGCTGATCGTAGTCCTAGAAGGATAGTTGGCAAGGACTTGGTCCATTTGTTGGCCTCTGCTAATCTTGCACGTAGTGCATTCTTCAGTGAGCGGTGCCATCTCTCTATCATCCCATTGCTCTGTGGGTGGTAAGCTGTCGTCTTTAGATGCGTGATCCCCAAGAGTTGAGCTAGCTGTTGAAACAGAGCGGATTCAAATTGTCGTCCTCTATCCGTCGTTAGGCGGACGGGTACTCCAAAGCGAGCGATCCAGTGCCGGTAAAATGCCTCAGCTACTACAGCGGCGGTGATGCTACCCAGTGGTACTGCTTCAGGCCATCCTGTTGCTCGGTCGATCATGGTAAGGCAGTATTCCTTATCCTCCGATGGTGGTAGAGGTCCAACCAGATCTATGTGCACGTGCTCGAATTTCGTTGCATGCATGAAGGTGCCATAAGGAGTAGAGGTATGGCGATGAACCTTGGCTCCTTGACAGGGCACAGAGGCTTTGGCCCAAGCTCCTACCTCCTTCAGCATGTTTGGCCAAAAAAATCTGTCGGCTACAAGTTTCTTGGTGGTCCTGATTCCTGGGTGACTAAGGTTGTGCAGCTTCTCAAATGCCGTCCTCCTGAGGCCAACTGGTATATACGATCGGGGCCTTCCCGTGGGAGTTTCGCAGTAGAGAGCATAGTCCGTGCCAGGTACTGGGACCGTTTGCAGACGAAGAGTTTCCCTTTGCTCCTGGGTTTCAATTTCCTTGTCCTCTCTTTGGGCATCCGACAGCTTCTGGAAGTGGTGTAGCACCGTCACTTCTCCGATTCTGGACAGGGTATCAGCCACGATGTTCTCGTCCCCACACTGGTATTGAATATCCGTGGTGAACTGTGAAACGAAGTTGAGTTGTCTCAGCCTTCTGGGACACAAAGTCTTGTTGTTCTGTAGCATAGCATGCGTCAGCGGCTTGTGATCGGTAATGATGGTAATATTTCTTCCTTCAATGATGGGTCTGAAATATCGTACACCTTCGAACACAGCTAAGAGCTCTCGGTCGTATGTGCTGTAGTTTTGTTGCGCCTTGTTCAATGCTTTAGAGAAAAAACCTAAAGGCCGTAGTTCACCGTCTTCCATCTGTTGCAACACTGCTCCCAAACCGATGTTGCTGGCATCACAGGCTAGGATTAGCGGAGCGTCTGGTGAGGGGTGCGCTAGACATGCTGCGTTAGCAAGAGCTTCTTTGGTTTTTTCATAGGCCGTTTCTGCCTCTGCGGTCCAAACGATTTCCGTCTTGTCTCGGCGCTTGGCGTTGTGAAGGTACTTGTTTAGCTCCTGCTGTGTTGTAGCTGCGTTTGGTAGGCACTTTCTATAGAAGTTTACCATGCCTAAGAACTTTCTCAGCTCGTGGATAGTGGCTGGCTTGGGTAATTCCCGTATAGCCTTCACCTTGTCCTGTAGTGGGCGAATTCCTTCTTCTGTGATTGCGTATCCGAGGAAGTTGACCGTTGGTTGTCCCAATACACATTTGCCTAGGTTTAGAGTCAGTCCTTGTTCGTTGAGACGCTGGAACACTAGTTTGAGGTGCGCTTCGTGCTCTGCCTTGTTTTTAGAAGCGACGAGGATGTCATCTATGTAAACAAATACAAATGGAAGGTCTCGGAAGATATGGTCCATGTATCGCTGGAAGGTCTGAGCTGCGTTTCGCAATCCAAAAGTCATCTTGACAAACTCAAATAGGCCAAATGGAGTGATAATCGCCGTCTTCGGGATGTCTTCTTCCGCTACGGGTATGTGATGGTAGGCCTTATTGATATCGAGGGCCGAGTAGAGCTTGGTTCCATACAGCTGGTTCGTGAAATCGTGGAGGTTAGGCACATTGTATCGGTCGGGCGCTGTCTTGTGGTTCAGCAGGCGGTAGTCACCACACGGGCGAAGTGTTCCATCCTTTTTCTGGACTACGTGCAGCGGACTTGCCCATGGGCTCTTCGAAGGCCGGCAGATTCCATCTTCCATCATTTGCCGAAATTCCTCCTTTACAGCTTGGTACTTGTCGGCTGGTAATCTTCTTGCCCGGCAGCACACAGGCGTCCCTGTTGTATCGATATGGTGATATATTCCATTGAGCTTAGGTTCCCTCTTCGAGCTAGGCTTGTTATCTCCGGGAATTGCGATAGTAGTTCCCCGTATGGTAGGTGCCGTGGCACCGTAGCCAGTACTTGGAGTTCTACTGATGCTATAGATCCTGTAGTCGAGAGTCCTGTGATCTTGTCGATCAGGCGATGTTGGGGTAGATCCACCATTAAATTGCATCCAACAAGGAAATCAGCACCAAGTATAGGTTGTGTTACGCTAGCTGCCACGAACTTCCAGGTGAACAGTCGGCGTAGGCCAAAATCCAAGGATCTTCTTTCTTCTCCAAAGGTTGGGATAAGAGTGCCGTTGGCCGCGTGAAGATCAAATTCTTGATTCCTTTCTCTGTATTTGCTGCTTCTGGGGATGATTGAAATAGTGCTCCAGTGTCGACCAAGTATCTTGTTCCCGTTTTCTTGTCGGTAATAAAAAGTCGGCGGAATGTGCTAGCGGTAGAAGAGTCCGCCTCCCTTACTACCGCGTCGAATTTACTGCTGGCTCACTGGAGTTAGTCTTCCACTCGCAAGGCTTCCTGCACTTTGTGGCCTTTTCACGGTACCTATTATGGTAGTAGCAATATCCTTCCTTAGATGGTGTATTGCTGTGCGACCGGCTTCGGCTCCTTCCGTTAGGTCGTGATGTGATGGCTAACGTGCTGAGTTGTTTTTGGAGATCCTGTAACTGCTTCTCGATTCGCGACAGTCGGTCACCATGTGTGTCAGTTACGGTGTGGGCAGCAGTGGTCGTATCTACTTCCATAACCTTGTCTGCAACAGCAGATAGCTTGCTGAGGTCATCTTGTTCTATAGCCGCTAAAATACTCCGTACTCTCAGTGGTAAAGCTCGCAACCATACAGTGCGTAATACGCTGTAAGACATAGTACTTCCCGCCTGGGCTTGCATTCGTCGTAACAGCTGTGAGGGAGTCATATCCCCTAGCTGCGTCTCTTCTAGGAGCTGCAATATTCTTCGTTCTTGACTCTGGGTGTAGATGGAGATTAGTTTCTCCTTTATCTGCGTATAGGGCAGTTCGCCCGGCTCTTGCACTACAGCAGCGACTTGTGTTAGGACCTGGTACGGCAGCTGGCTAACGATAGCTTGAAATCGTTTCTTCTGGCTGCTGATCCTATAAAGATCAAATATTGCTTCACTTGTGTGAACCATAATGTTGGGTTCTCCTCCCAAAATGAAGGTAGCTTTATGAAGCTGACACTCTCCGTGTCGGTAATGGGCTGCTCTAGCATTATGTCCTTCTTATCTTCTTCCATGATCACGTCGGGTTCACCAGTTTGTTGGTACCAGTGGAGAAGGACTTAATCCGGTACTCAACAATAAAAAAATATATATATGTGGCCTAGTAAGGCTCTGCGGACTGAACAGTATAGAGGTGGTCCTGAAAAGGGCCGCTACCCTGACTAAGGACGATTCTATGCTGGTGGCGCTGTCCAGCGAGTAGGTTGGTGTGGCCCTGAAAAGAGCCGCACCAGCTACACGTTCGTCGAAGAAGGTAAGTGAGTTGCGCCGCCCTGGTAGGGCTGTGCAAGCTCGCAGCAAGTGAGTCGAGGTGTCCCTGAAAAGGGCTGTAAGTGTGTGTTTGGTAGCCGGCTTTGGGAGCCCCGGCAGCGTGGCCAACACCCCGATAAACCCCGGTACCTGCTGACCTCCCACACACTAGTACCTCTAACTGCGGCTGCACTCGTTGCTTGTCCTTGGCCCGCGGTCTATACTGTTCACCTGCTCGTAGGTTCCAAGGGCTGTACTTCAAGCTTGAGTTCCTCTGCGTCCTCAGCCAGCCGGCTAGGATGGTTCCAGGTCTGTTGACTGGTGTATCTCGAGCCTTGTGGCACCTCCAGTAGTTAATATCAAAGTGATTCAATATATTTTGTTGGTAGCTGCCCAGAGTGGTTAAGAGCTTGTTCACTTCTTGAGTCGATAAAAATGTGACTGACTGTGTACTGATGTATGTGCTCAATGCACCGCCTTATATACTGGCGACGACGGTGTCGCCGTCTGTGTGCCAAGCCCTGAACCAGTCTGGTGCAGTGTACCATCCTAAAAAGGACTGTTAAAATGTGGCAGTGTTGCCTTTATTTATATTTTACATTTTGTCTGCGCGGCAGACACCCAAGGAGCGAGGGCGAACGTACGCCAAGAAGTGAAATACAAAAACAATAAAATAAATAGAATTAAAATCAAAATGAGATGCAAAGGAAGAAGCTGCGACTTACCTGGAGAGTGGTGAAGCTGAATGCGCAAGCGGCGAAGCTGCGACGATAGGTGAACGGTCGAGGAAGCTGTGGCGTGTACGTGTATTTGTGTGGGCGTGTGTGTGTGTGTGGGAAAGAAAGGATCTCAGGTGAAAGGAAGGGAGTGAGAGTGCTCCGTGGAAGCTGATGACGCTGTTGTTGATAACGGCTGATGGTGTTAGAAGAGCCCAGGCGCGGAAGGTAACTGATTCTCCAGAGGATGGCGAGGAAAGACGCGACTTGTATCTCAAGAAGATAACGAATATTAATTCGTTATCGAAAGGCGCGAATACGGCGAATCAATATAAGGCGAATTTTACACTCACGACTAACTGCTTAGAAAGAAGCGGAAGTACACGTTGCACAGGCGAGAGCTGGACGAAAAGTGAGGAAATTTTGTAGAAGGAGAACGGTTTAAGAGTGTGGGAAAAATTAATCGAAAAGCGGGAATCAGGAAAGATTAAAGGCACCGCCAATCCCACCCCAAAAGAGGGAGGTAAAAAAGGGTGGGAAGGCGTGGGAAATATGCGGGCGATGAAATTATTTTAAAGGCAAGCGGATTAACGCGTACGCACGCACGGGCGGAGTAGGCGCGTAAGAGAGGCAGGCGTGGGAAAAATTACCAAGTTAAAATATCGAGGCAGAGTTAATCCCTCAAAGGGAGCCGACCGAACATCCCGCCCGCCCTGAAGACTCGACTTCAGTGATCACTGGGTCGGGAGCGGACAAAGTTTGGCGAGAGGACGGCGGAGGGTGCCGGAGGCGGTGTGCACGTCGGCGACGCGACTGACGGAGTCACGTCCCGGATGGAGGGCGATGATGCGGCCTAAAGGCCATTGGCGCGGCGGAACATTGTCCTGGTGGACTATGACGATGGTGCCGGGGGCGACTTCCGTAGCGGGGAGGAGCCACTTTGTGCGTTGTTGGAGGGTATGAAGGTACTCTTGACGCCAGCGCTTCCAAAAGTCCTTTGGATGCGCTGGGTCAGTTGCCACCGGGACAGGCGATTGATATTGAGGGCGGTAACGTCGCGCTCAGGAGGCGCGGTAAGAGGGCGGAAAACAAGAAAATGGCCGGGCGTGAGGGGTTCCGGGTCGTTTGTGTCGGACGAGAGGGCGCACAGAGGGCGCGAGTTCAAGATCGCCTCGACGTCGGTGGTCACGGTGAGTAGCTCCTCGTAGGTGAGGCGCTGATCACCAATGACGCGGGTGAGATGGTGTTTGGCGGACTTAATAGCCGCTTCCCAGAGGCCTCCAAAATGAGGACTGGCCGGGGGGATAAATCTCCACTCAATGCCAGCGGAAGCGGCAGCGCGACAGACCGCCTGTTGGTGACGTTCGTCACTCAACAGGCGACCGAGTTCCCGAAGCTCGTTGTGGGCTCCGACAAAGTTAGTGCCGTTGTCGGAAAAGATGGTGGTCGGAAGCCCACGGCGAGCGGTGAAACGGCGGAAGGCGGCGAGAAAGGCGGATGTAGATAGCTCTGACGCGATCTCGAAGTGCACGGCTTTGGTGGTGAAGCAGATGAAAGCCACCAAGTAGCCTTTAGTGACCACCGCGCCACGGAGACGAGCACTAGAAATGGCGAATGGGCCGGCGAAGTCAACGCCGGTCACGGTGAAGGCGGTGGCGGAGGTGACGCGTTGGGCGGGGAGATTGCCCATGGGTTGGATGACGGGGCGCGGTTTGGCGGTGAAGCACCGATTACATTTTCCGATGTGATGGCGCACCACATTGCGCCCATCCAAGATCCAATAATGGCGGCGAATGTAGGCGTGGGTGGCGAGAGCTCCGGCGTGTAGAAGGCGAATGTGGGCGTCGTCGATGATGAGCTGGGTGAGTAGATGCTTCTTGGGGAGCAAGGCGGGATGGCGGAAACCATATGGTAGAGGAGCAGACGAGAGACGCCCGCCGACGCGAAGTACCTGCTCATCATCAACGAAGAGGTTTAATTGGCGCACAAGGCGATGTCGAGATCGCGGGTCACGGGCCTCTTGGAGTTCCTTATCCAGGTGCGTGGATTGGGCCAGGCGTACTAAGGCCAGAGTGGCATCTTGAAGCTCAGAGGCGGTGAGAAATCCAATGCGGCGGGTGGAGGGGTTGCGGCAGTTAAAACAAAAGCGCCGACAATAGGCGGTGACACGCTTAAGGGCCATCAGCGAAGAGAAGCGATTGAAGATGGTGTCGTCTTCGGAGCTGGCGACGAGCACCAGCGAGGCCGGGGGTTTGGCCTCTTGCTCGATGGACTCCTCAACGGAAGGCGCGGGAGCGTGGGGCCAGGAGGCGGGGGCGGTGGCAAGCCAGGAGGGCCCCTTCCACCACAAGGGGTGGTCCTGGAGGTGGTGAGGCGCTACGCCTCTAGAGGCGCAATCGGCAGGGTTGTCCTGAGAAGAGACATGGCGCCACGCGTTAGATGGAAGGAGATCTTGAATTTCCGCCACGCGGTTGCCGACGAAGGTCTTCCACCGGTGACTCTCACCCCGAATCCAGGCGAGTGCGACCGTGGAGTCGGAGAACGCGGTGATGAAGGCGCCGAGCTGGGGAACATGCGTATGCTGACGGCGAGAAGATGGGCCCCGCACAGTTCCAGGCGCGGTAAGGAGATGGTTTTGTTGGGGGCCACTTTTGATTTTGCGGTGAGGAGGTGGACGTGGTGATGACCGATTGCAGTAGTGGTGTGGAGATACACGACTGCGGCGAACCCGGATTCGGAGGCGTCGCAGAATCCAACAAAATGATGAACAGACGAGGGATGGACGGCGGGCAATAGGCGCGGTATTTGCAGGTGGCCGAGATCCGGGAGGTGACTCTGAAAGTCATGCCAAGGCGCGACGAGCTCCTCGGGAAGGGCTTGGTCCCATTCCAGTTGGAGGCGACATAACTGGCGAAAGAACACTTTGGCGCGGAAGGTGACGGGAGTGAGCCACCCGAGGGGGTCGAAGATGCGCGCCATCTGGCTAAGAACGGTGCGTTTGGTGGAGGCGGGAGTGCTTATGCGGACGGCGTAGAAGAAGGTGTCCGCGGTAGGGTTCCACCCTAGCCCCAAAATTTTGAGGACCGGGTCGCGGTCCAGGCATAGGGGGTCCTCAGACGGAGAGAGGCGGCAATGGTCAGGCGGGAGGCCCTGCAGGAGGGCAGGAGAGTTGGAGGCCCATTTTCGCAACTCGAACCCGCCCGCCGTGAGCAGCTGCTGTAATTGGGCGCGTAGGGCTTGGGCTTCCGCCTCTGACGATGCGCCGGTGAGGACATCATCGACGTACACATCATGGAGGAGGGTGGCCTGGGCTTGGGGATACTTATCCCCATCATCCGTCGCTAGTTGGCGAAGGGTGCGTAGGGCGAGATAGGGCGCGGAGGATACGCCGTAGGTGACTGTGTTTAGGCGGAAGGACGAAATGGGGTCTTGATCGGAGAATCGCCAGATGATGCGCTGGAAATCCCGCTGCTCGGGAGTGACCAGGATCTGGCGATACATTTGCCGGATGTCGGCGGTGAAAACGAAGGCGTGAAGGCGAAAGCGCAGAAGAAGCGTGGCGATATCGGCCTGAAGTTTTGGGCCGGTAAGCAAAAGGTCATTCAGTGACCGGCCGTTAGAGGAGGCGCAGGAGGCGTTGAACACGACCCGCAACTTAGTAGGCGGGTCGTCTGGGCGATGAACCGCGTGATGCGGAATGTAGTATGGCGAATAAGAGGGCGGCGCGTCATCGGGACGCACGACTTCCATGTGGCCGCTGTCCAAATAGTCGCGCATGAATTCGACATATGCGTCGCGTAAGGCGGGGTTTTGATTAAGGCGTTTTTCTAATCGGAGGAACTGGCGGGTGGCGACGGCGACGGAGACCCCGAGGTTGACATCAATAAGGGGAAGGGAGACAATATACCGTCCACTGGCGGAACGTTGGACGGAGCGGGAGAAGAGGTTCTCACAGGCGCGTTCGGCGGTGGTCAGTGGTAGATTTTCTGGCACTTTATCGACCTCCCAGAAGCGGCGGACGAGCTGAGTTAGGTCCTCCTCCTCACCTTGAGAAGAGCAAGGGGGCAAGATGCACGGAGGAATGGCGAGTGAGGCGGGTGTCTCCGGGACTACAGGAAGTGAGGCGGTGCTATCCTTCGACGGACTCTCAGCAACAGGAGGCGAATTCGATGGAAGGGCTGGCGCGGAGCGTTGGTGAGAAGTGCTAGAAGGGGGGCGCTCATTGTCACGGGTGGATGCGGTAAACCGTACCCGTTTCGCATACGGCAGAGGGCGATAAGGCCCATAAAGGACCCAGCCGAGAGTGGTATGAAAGGCGGCTGGGGTACGCAAGGTAGGCGGAAGCCTGCCCGGGAGAAGAAGATGGGGAAGGACATCATTCCCAAGAAGAACATCAATGTCTCCCGGTTTGTTAAACCGGCAGTCAGCGAGGCGAAGATGCTTCAGCCGGGCCCAGTTGACCGGCAGAGCCTGGTGCGGGGTGGGGGGAATGATGTGGTCAAGCACCAGCACGGATACGGACAGACGAGGCGGATCACCGGGGTGCAAAAGGGTGACGGTGGCACGGTAATGTGAGAGGGTGGAGGCGTGGGAACCTAGAGTGGCGATTCGGGAGTCCAAATGCTGGAGCGGTAGACGAAGGCGTTGAGCACAGGCGCGGGTGATGATAGTCACATGACTCCCGGAATCGACGAGGGCGCGAGTGAGGCACCATACGGAGGATTTTCTAGGCGCAGGCGAACGGTGGGCATGAGCACGGGTGGAGGCGAGCGAAGTGGGGCGTGAAGCGGGAGCGACGGTCAATAGTCAGGCAGAGAAGGATCGGAGAGATGCCGCCTACGAATGCGTCCACGGGAGGCGGGAGGCGATTGAGGTCTCGGATCGGAAATGAGTGGTGGCGGTGATGGGCAGTCGGCCCACCGTTTACATGGTGGGGAGGCGCCACGCTCAGCCTCCGGATGAGGCAGTGAGAGTGAGGGAGGCGGCGATTGGCGAGGAGAGCGGGGAGGCGAGGGGCGGCGACTGGTTGAGGGCTCGGGCGAAGACGGAAGACGAGTGGGGACGCTTTGGGAAGGGAGATGCAAGATGGTATGGTGGCGACGTCGGCACAGGTGGCACGTCTGTTCTGAGCGGCATCGGTCATGAAGATGACCATCGGACAGACAGTTCCGGCACACATGGTGGTTCATAACAAACTCGCGCCGACGCCCCACGGGCATTGATTTGAATGCCACACATTGACGAATAGTGTGGTCTGGGCCACGGCAGTAGGCGCACAAGGGGGTAGAGCGGGGTCGCGACGGAGATGTAGTCGCCGTGGTAGATTTAGGCGACGTGAGGCCGGGAGTGCGGGCGGCGCGAGGAGGCGAGGACAGGCCAGGCGACCTCGGCAGCGGGGATGGAGGGCGAGAAGGAACGGAGTCGCGAGAGCGAGGCGACGAGGGGGTGGTGCGACGCGGGGCAGAGGGGATGAGGCGCAAGGCGTGTAGGCGTCGTTGCAGGAAGGCGGTAACGTCCGTGACTGTGGGGAACTCGACAGCCGCATGCTCGAGTTCGAACGCTTCCCGGGTCTGGGCGTCGAAGTGGCGGGCGATCAAGGAAAACATGAGGAAGGAAGCGAGATCTGGGGCGGCCGCGGTCAATAGGGCGTGAGCGGCTTCCAAAGGGCCAGTGAGTATCCGTTCCAGGCTCTGGACGGACGAAAGGGGGGTGCCGGAAGGAACCTCGAAGAGGCGCTGTAGGAGGGTTTCGGCAAAGTGCCGGCGGTTATCATACGCCGTGCACAGGGCGTGCCAGGCGCGATCGAATTGACCGTCCACTAACGGGATATTGGCGATGATGGCGCGGGGGGGGCCCTCTAGCACCCCATGAAGATAGTGCAGGCGATCGATATCGGAAAGCGACGTCTGGTCGATGACGATCGATTGAAATAAGGCGCGAAATTCCCCTCAGCGGCAGATGTCCCCGGAGAAGGTCGGAATGGGGATGACGGGAAGGCGCGGAGAAGGAGAGGGGTTGAAGGAAGTAGTGCTGGCGGAAACAGGCGCGGTTAATTGCGGAGGGCGGGCCTCGCCGAGGATTTGTTGAGCCCGGAAGTATATGAGGTGGATGTCTTGGCATCTGTTGTCGAAGGCCTCTTCGGAGAGGCCGGCTGGGAGCTCATCTGTAGATTTCAGGGGGTCCACGACCTCAAGGAATGTCCGGAACTCCTTGGCCAGGAGGTTCTCGCGTACAAGAGCGGATTCGGGAGAAAGGGCGTTCTCCTTCCTTAACGCTAGCAGCTCCTCGATTTGGCTGAGGAAGAACGCCTTAGCCAGCCGAGTGTGGCGCTCGAAGGCAGCTGCTGACATCGGCGGAGTCGCGAGGGGGAGACGCTTTTTTGGGGCCATGGTAGGCGATCAGGAGAAGAACCGGTGCTATATCCGGCCCGGAGGACCAAAAATGTCTGCGCGGCAGACACCCAAGGAGCGAGGGCGAACGTACGCCAAGAAGTGAAATACAAAAAAATAAAATAAATAAAATTAAAATAAAAATGAGATGCAAAGGAAGAAGCTGCGACTTACCTGGAGAGTGGTGAAGCTGAATGCGCAAGCGGCGAAGCGGCGACGATAGGTGAACGGTCGAGGAAGCTGTGGCGTGTACGTGTATTTGTGTGGGCGTGTGTGTGTGTGGGAAAGAAAGGATCTCAGGTGAAAGGAAGGAAGTGAGAGTGCTCCGTGGAAGCTGATGACGCTGTTGTTGATAACGGCTGATGGTGTTAGAAGAGCCCAGGCGCGGAAGGTGAATGATTCTCCAGAGGATGGCGAGGAAAGACGCGACTTGTATCTCAAGAAGATAACGAATATTAATTCGTTATCGAAAGGCGCGAATACGGCGAATCAATATAAGGCGAATTTTACACTCACGACTAACTGCTTAGAAAGAAGCGGAAGTACACGTTGCACAGGCGAGAGCTGGACGAACAGTGAGGAAATTTTGTAGAAGGAGAACGGTTTAAGAGTGTGGGAAGAATTAATCGAAAAGCGGGAATCAGGAAAGATTAAAGGCACCGCCAATCCCACCCCAAAAGAGGGAGGTAAAAAAGGGTGGGAAGGCGTGGGAAATATGCGGGCGATGAAATTATTTTAAAGGCAAGCGGATTAACGCGTACGCACGCACGGGCGGAGTAGGCGCGTAAGAGAGGCAGGCGTGGGAAAAATTACCAAGTTAAAATATCGAGGCAGAGTTAATCCCTCAAAGGGAGCCGACCGAACACATTTAATTTAAATACATTTAATTTTACATATTAAAATACATTTCACTTAAATATACATTGGAAAAATATACAAATTATACATTTAATATGGGATGTTTCGATTAAGCATCAGTTAGGTTGGTACTCCAACACTCACCTTTTCTAGAAAGTCAATATCACTAATTTGCACTCTTGCTTCTTCCCAAGTTGGTGGCAACTCTAACAGTACCATTATAGCATTCAAAACTAATTCTACATTGTATGGGGGAATTTCAAAGTTCTCAATTTCTTCAAGATCTTCTTTATTCATTACAATGAGGGACTATAAAAGAAACATTATTTTGATAAGTAACAAATCTTACATCAAGCTTCGTAGTTAACAAATAAACAAAAATAAAATTTGGGAACATTACAGATCATTCAGGTTATTTGCCTTACTTCCACTAGTATCATTAAAACGGAAATATAGATTGTTGATCTGCGGGCCATATGTGGCCTTCGAAGCGCTTTCCAGCTTGGTCACGAATTCTCCAAGAAAAAATAGCATTAAAAGTACATTTTTATATAGGATATTAGTATGATTAACTAGACTTCATTGATATTGTATTTTGGATATTTAACTTCACAAATGATGCTCTCTTTTGCTCACAGAAGAGAAAGTTCCTAGTTTTGCCAATAAGATAGTTAAGAAAACGGATGTACATTCTTCATAAGATAGTGCAAAAATATGAGTATTAGAAAAATAAACTACTAAAATTTTAATAAGTTGCAGAGACCAAGATCTTGTTATGTGCTTAAATTTATGGCATGAAAGATATTTTCAATGTGGAAACAAAAAAGAGGATTATAAGTGAGTATATGAACAATTGTTATTTATTTGACAAAAGATTAAAGTACAAGTAACGGTAATCTCTAAGAGAACAGTGTCCATCGGGGTTCCATCCCCGAAAGGTTCTAGAACATTAGCTTAAAGTTAAGTAAAATTATATTATGTGTTCATAATACAATATTTTAATTCAAAATATTGTATTTAAAAATTGACTTTAAAATGTTAAAAAAAAAGAAAAAAGTTTTATTTAAAAACGACTTCTTCTTTGCTTTAATTTAATATTATTTTAAAAATTTCATCCAAAGCTTGAAATTTGTTTAATAGAATAGTTGGTAGAAGTGCTCTCTTCATTTAACTTTAGAGAAGTACAATGTAGCCACTGTTTTTGGTAGAATATTGTCACATTATTCAACTGTCATAGGAAAAAATAAACAAAATGGAATATAAAATATTTTCGCTATACAAAATTTCGTATTAAGACAATTCTCATTAATTTATAAATGTAGTTTATAGCCCATGCTACTTGATCTGTGCTTGAATGAAAACTGGCCTGCGACTTTAAACGATTTTGATATTTTTGTGGAAAAAAAAAAGAATAAATTATTAGCAGTGCGCCCCAAAGATCAATTGGCGCATTAAGCACTCACCTGAAGCGCAAAAATTAGGTTGCGCCAAGAACAGAATCATTTAAAAGGAAATACGAGATGTGTAAATTAAGTAATGAGACTGATTTTTTATCTTTTTTTTATTCAAATAAAATTACAATTCAACATTGTCCCCTTCAAAGTAACTACCTTGGGAAGCCACACAACGCTGAAGACGATTCTTCCATTCGTCATAGCAGTGCTGGAACTCGGATACTGGAATAGACTTCAGTTGGTCGGTTACGGCTGTTTGAATATTCTCCAATGTTCCAAAATGACGTCCCTTAAGGTGATTTTTCAATTTGGGGAACAAAAAAAAGTCACATGGACTCAAGTCGGGTGAATAAGGAGGCTGAGGAGCCACAGGAATGTTATTACTGGCCAAATACTCATTAATAGAAATTAATTTTTCGGAACCATTTTTGCACAAATTTTTCTCATCCCCAATTCATTAGTCAAAATTTGATGAACGGTTGTGTGAGTCAAATTCAACTCTTCGCCGATCATTCGGACTGTCAAACGACGATCTGAACGCACGAGATCGCGGATTCTGCCAACATTTTCGTCGGTTCTTGAAGATGAAGGCCTTCCGCTGCGAGGCTCGTCTTCAATTGATTCCCTTCCTTCTGCAAACGACTTAAACCACCTAAAAACCTGTGCTCTCGACAAAACATTGTCTCCATAGGCCTGGCACAGTTTTTCAAACGTTTCCGTTGCACTGTGCCCAAGTCTGAAGCAAAACCTGATAGCACAACGTTGCTCGTAATTGATGTCACTCATTTTTAAAACGCACTGAAAAAATCTTGCTCACAAAAAAAGTCACTACGGACAGTGCAACAACTCTAGCATTTTCAAATTTGCACTGGACGTGTATCAGATGTTTACTTGCCCTACCACGCATGCGCCGCGTCTCCAGTGTTGCCAGATCGAACACTAGAAAATCAGTCTCATTACTTAATTTACACACCTCGTATATAACAATATCTTAATTATTATTTAAATGGTTGTTCAATGTCTTCTTTTAGTAACAGAACAGACACTTATGGACAATTTAAAACTTTTTATATCAGCATGTTTCCCTAAGATTTTAATTTGTATTTTGTGTTTCTGAATTCTTAGTAGGAAAAGAAAAATGAAACACTTAAATAACTGACTCTTACTGCAATTACTAAAATAATTGTAACTGACAAATTTCACAAACTTGGGATTGTTACTAAACCTATTATATTTCATGCATAACAGTAATAGGGAACGAACCCTAAGTTATATGTGAGAGTTGGTTACGCTAGATCAAGTTTTTAAATGAATTTGACTGCATTGTAGTCCTCTGGGCAGCGTTTCTCTTAAACCTTAACAATACCCGTTGGAGACTTTAAAAGGTAAGCCCATCTCCTTCAGATTCCCCTAAAATCAATTTTAGAAAAATGTTTTTAAATAAAAGTGATTGATTTCAATTTGTGCAGTTAGCATCCCAGGATTAGAAAGAAAACAAACAGAAAACGTCCATCGCCCACCACGAAATCTAGAGGGTGTAGGGACTAAGTTGACGACCAATGCTTTACCAGGTTGACGAAATGAATTTTCCTGGAAAAATGTTTCAAAAAAGTTTAGGTGGATAGGAGAAAGTTATGCTTTCCTAAAAAAAAAAGGCATTTTATTAAGTTTAGAATCCCTAATTCATATAAAATTAAAGACAAGTAAAAATATAAAAGTATTTGTTGACCGCTGATGAATTATACTATGAAGAAATTCGGTGAGGATCGGTCAAGAAAGAAACATTCAATTATGCCACGTTTCGACAGAGTTTCCTGTCTTTATCAAGGCTTTAATCTAAAAAACAATACAATGAGTAACCACAATGCATTAATAATACTGTAAAATGCAGAATAATAATAACAAAAACAAAAATAATGTTAAAAAAATAATATTGATCTTACAGTCGTGAAGATGTGGAGAAAAAATTTTTAAACATACATTTGTTACATCGCAAAAACATAAAAGAGAAAATTAAACGTTACTAGCTACTTGCCCCAAATCATCTACATAAATGAAGGTGGGTTGAATAGGCATGTCAAAGGGATTTGAGGAAATTTTTAGGGGTGGGGTATGTGAAAGGGAATCTACAAGGTCATGTTTTGAAAAAACCCTTATACAGTGCGGACAAATTATTAACAGAAAATTTATTTCTTTTGTTATTTATCATTTCTAATATATTTCTTTTTCTCCTGTTAGTTTCTTTTGCTACTATTTTTGTTTTAGAAAAATCATATTTATGATTTTTTTTCCTTAATTTCATTTTTTTCGCGATAGAAGTGGTTCCAGCGGTTCGGAGTAATCAAGAGGAAGCGGATAAAGCGGAAACTAGGCTGATAAATGATAATAACCAGGCAAAGATCACGGAATTTAACAAAGTTAACTTAGAAAATATACAAAAGAATAAAACAAAAAACACCCCCAGCACGGCCGGTCACCGAGGGGCCAAGTGACCAAAACCTCCCAGGTTTCATAAAAAAAATATAAACATGGTGTCAACAGAACAAACACAACAGTACTAAAATTGGGAACACTAAACGTTCGAACATTGCTTTCAGACACAAGATTAACCGAGTTAGAAAAAGCTCTATCATAGACAGATATAGATATTCTGGGATTAGCAGAAGTAAAGAGAATGGGCGAAAAAGTTGTAAAGGGCAATTCAAATTATATTTTAATGCATTTTGGTGAATATTCAGGGAGAAATGGGATTGGTTTCATAATCAAGAAACAACTGAAAAGAAATATTTTAGAATTCCAACCAGTCTCTGATAGAATAGCCAGACTGTCTAAATTTTGGAAAGAATAAAAAGCTTCACATCATTCAAGTCTATGCGCCAACCTGTTCCTATTCCGATCAAGAGTGCGATGTATTTTATAATCAATTAAGAAAAGTATTAGAAGAGAAAAAGGAGTCTAGCTCAGAACACACAGTAATAATGGGAGACTTTAATAGTCAAATTGGCAAGAGGAAAGCTGATGAACATAATGTACTAGGCAACTACGGATATGGTAACAGGAATAAAAGGGGATGGAAATTAATACGATTTTGCGAAGAAACGGAAATGAAGATAATGAGCACATTCTTCAAAAGAAGAGCAGGTAAAAGATGGACTTGGCAGGCACCGAATGAAAACTATAAAAATGAAATAGATTTTATCTTGGCCAAAAATAGAACAATATTTCGCAATGTTGAGGTTCTTTCCAATTTCTCTTTTTTAACAGATCATAGAGTTGTGAAAACTGAACTAATCCTGCCCAAGTATACATTTAAATTTAAAATTAATAAAAATAATATACCACTAATTAAAAATATTGATAAGGAGATCTTTCTTAAATCCATAAAGAACAATTTACCTTTATTCGACAAGAGTAAGGGGAGTGTACAAGGGAACTACAATCAACTTGAATCATTATTGTGGGATGTCAGCAGGCAAGGAAAAATTAAAGAAACTAAAATAGTTGACAATAAATTAAAAGATGATACTCTGGTCTTAATTAAAAAAAGAGATAAAATGAGGAAGAAAAAGAAGAAGTCTGGGGAAGAAAGAATAGAACTTAATGTTCTTTGCAAACTAGTGAGGAAAAAAATTAAAGAAGATGTGACGAAATATAATCAGGAACTAATCCAGGACATCATCCAGAAGGATATGGCGGTGAAAAAATCTAGAAAAATGCTTATGCCCGGAAAAACTTGGATTTCTGCCTTGAAAAATAAGGAAGGTCAGGCACATAGAAATAGAGAATGGGTGCGAAAAACTGCAACAGAATTCTATCGTGAACTTTATAGAGAACTAACAAGCATAAAATCCAATCTGAGTGCACATTTTGAGATGAGGAAGAATTTCCAATCTTCTTGGAACACGAGATAGAGAATATAATAAAATCCCTGAAAAATAAAAAAACACCAGGAAGTAATGGAATTACGAATGAGGTATTAAAAGCGGCCTTACCTATAATATTAACCTACCTAACCTCCCTTTTCAATCAAATAATCGAACAAGAAAACGTCCCTTCTCAATGGCGATTATCAGACATTGTTTTATTGCATAAGAAAGGAGACACGGCAGATTTAAACAATTACAGGCCAATTAGTCTAGCACCAACCATCGGAAAAGTATTTTCAACCGCTATTCGAAATAGATTAAAAAGTATTTTTGAAAGAAACCAATCACTTGAACAGGCAGGATTTAGAAATGGATTTTCGACAATCGACCATCTCATGTAGTCAATCAAATAATTGAGAAGGCAAAAGAGTACCGGTTAGACATGTATATGGCGTTTATTGACTATACCAAAGCCTTCGATTCCATAAAACATATGTGTACGACTTCCTAAGAAAGCAAGGTGTAGGTAGTAGGGTCATTAATATAGTGCAAAATTGGTATAGCCACAGTCATGCGAGAATATTGCTGGAAAGACCAGGGGACTACTTCTCATTAGAAAAAGGAGTCAAGCAAGGCGACCCACTCTCACCAAGTCTTTTTAACTCTGTTTTAGAACAGGGTTCAGAGAACTTGACTGGAAGGAAAAGGAAATTAGGGTAAATGGCATCAATTTAACAAATTTGCGTTTTGCCGATGACATAATAATTTTTGCCAAATCATCGGAAGAACTGGAGAGGATGTTAACAGATTTACATATTAGGAGTAAGCATGCTGGATTAACCATAAACCCTGATAAGACAACTCTTATGACAAACAAGCAAAGCCAGGATATTTATCAGGAAAAACAAAGCTAAGCTGGGTCACCGAGGCTGTTTACTTGGCCAGATCATATCATTTGAAAATAGTACTACGAAGGAGATCAATAGGCGTATCATTTTGTGCTGGAAAAAATACTGGGGCATGAGATTTATCTTTAAAAACGATTGGCCACTTGAAATTAAAATCTCAGCAAACCAGAAGTGCGTTGTACCTTGCCTGATCTACGGGTCACAGACCTGGTCTCTTTCTAAGAAAAATATTCATCGTCTGCAAGTAACGCAACGAGCGATAGAAAGAAGCATTTTAAAATTAACCCGCAAAGATAAAATTAGAAATAAAGACTTAAGAAAAAGGACGGGACTGGATGACATAATAAAACTGATAAAGAGAACAAAGTGGAAGTGGGCAGGACATGTAGCAAGACTAATTGACGACAAATGGACAGCAAGAGTGACATACTGGACACCGATAAATAACAAACGAAAAAGAGGACGACAATATCTAAGATGGAGTGACGAACTCAAGCCAGAAGTTGGCACTAACTGGAGAAGAACAGCACAAGAGATAGAGAAGGTTGGAAGAAGCTGGGAGAAGCCTTTGACCAGAAATGGGCTAGTTTCCAAAGATTAATAAAACTTGTAAAAAACATTCATTTAAATTTGTATTTACCAAACATATACTATAGTTTATAGGAAATAGAATTTTTATTATTTTATTAAAAGTAAAATTTGATTTATTATTAGTTATTTTGTTGTTTAGTTTATATACTTACATATAATTAATATTTGTTTTATTTCGTACATTTATATAGAAGTTTAATTTAATTTAAGAATTCAATTACATATATGTATATTTTGGAAATAAAAACATTATTATTATTATTTCCTTAATTTCTTCAGTGCAATAAAATTAACTTTGTTATTTTTATTTCTGCAGTCTTACTAATGTTGGTACATTGTGTTTTTTAAGTCTTGTATAGTTTGACCGACATAAACAGCTGGACACTGTGTGCAGTCAATCTGGTAAATGAGGTCTGATTGTAATTTGTTGGAAGTAGGGACTTTAAGTTTGCAGTATAACTTGTTAATAGTGTTAGCGCATTTGTGGGCTAAAATGATACTAGAGCATCTGAAAATTTATAGATTTTGTCTGACAGTTTGTAAATGTAATGTATTTAGGAGGATGGTCAACAGAAATATGAGGAGACTGAGTTAAGTTGTTATCGTAATATCGTGTGTTGGTGATTATAGATAACAGTATTTCATTAAGTGTTTTATAAATGAGGTGTTGAGGATAGCCATTGCTAGATAAAATTATAGAAAGTCTTTTTTTATTGTCTTGATGAAATTTGGGATGACTAAGAGAAAGGACGCGTCTAGAAAAAGCTTTAAGAAAATTGATTTTTTGAGAATATGAGGGTTGGGATTTGAAATGAACGCTCGGAGCATATGTATTTTGAGTGCCAGTTAGTTATAAGAGTAAATTATAAGTTTCGAAGTAAATCTGTCACTTAAATCTGTAAATTGCAATAAGAGAAAGTCATGTGAGTGTTTCACTCTAGATTGTTCAGAGTATCTTAAAATGTTCTAACCCCTTCCCAAAATTAAAAATCAAACCTCAACAGCTGCTTCATAAGCTGGCGTCACGGGCTTAAGATCTGCCATGGCTGCGTCCAGCTTATCATTATAAATCTCTTCTGCTTGTTTAAGTTGCTCAACATGCTCAGCAATTGATGCAATTAGTTCATTTAATTCTATAGTGTGTGTCTGAACCTCTCCAATGAATAGTTCGCATTCTTTACTTATAGCAGTAACTGAAATACATTAATTACAGGATAAACCTATTTGTTTTGTTTTATATAAAATTACATCATTCAAATCATAAAATTAATTTAAAAAAATCACTTGACGTTTCCTTTTTCTGAAAGTATCACAGTGATTAAAGGCAACCGTTATTACTCTTCTTGATTGTGCTCATCCCGACTTTACACAACAAGATTTCAGGCCAGAGGCAGGCGAAAACGTTTATCCATAGCCACTCGCCCAAGCTAACTGCGGAATTACTCCAATTAGGCAGGGTGATCATAAGGGTAGCAGTTGGCATTCTCACTGGCCATTGTAGACTAAATAACCGCCAGCATCGCATGGGCCTGGCAACGGATAGCCTGTGTAGGTTTTGTCAGAAAGAAGAGGAGACGGCGCTGCACGTGGTATATCAGTGCGAGGGGCTGGTCTGGCCAAAATACCGCCTCTTTGGTAAAGAGAAGCTGGTGTCAAACAAGTCTCAGCCGGGGCCCCCTCTCGGACCTATTAAGTCTTTTAAGGTAATCAGGATTTGAGGGGGTGCTCTGATGGCAGGTGCTCTAATTGACCTCCTGGGAGCCTCCCCAATTCCACAGTACGGTTGAGGACAGGATCGGGGAAGGGCCTCCAACTACGGGGGTGCCACAATAGATCCATGGGGTGTCGCGGTGGCGCAGGCTGAGGAGCCAATTCCCCCGTTAGAATCTAATCTAATCTACACAACAAGATGGCGGAACCTAACACCGCTCACGACCTTACTCTAAGCAGGAGAGAAATTTTTTATTTTATTTTAATAAGAAAAAACTTTAAATTATCAACTGAGAGTCGATCCTACAGTCTTTAGGTTGGTAGTCCATCACTTTAACCAGTTAACCACAATGGTCCTCTACCTAGCTGTAGTTTTCAACGTACACTTCTACTCTTAACCTCCCCCAACCCTTGCCGTCATCATCTTACCTCTGGGCGAGAAGGGAACTTTTTTATTTTATAAGAAAGAAACCTGTCTTACCTGCGATTCGATCCTACAATCTTTGGGTTCGAAGTCCATCAACATAACTAGTCGGCCACAATGGTCTTCTCGCTAGCTCTAATTTTCAACTTACACTTCTGTTATAACTCTATCCCTCTCATCATCATAATTTTATTCTCTCCCCCCCCCACTCGCAAATAATTAAAATATAGTAAGACATAAATATGGCGGAGTGGCATTTTTTAATAAAAAAAAAAACTTGTCTTACCTGGGATTCGACCCTGCAATCTCTAACTCTAAGTCCAACACCATAACTAGTCGGCCTCAATGGTCCTTTCGCTAGCTATACTTTTCAATGCTCACTTCTATTTTAACTCTACCCCCGCACTCACTATTTTTTTGAACTTTCTATTTCTTCACCCCACTCACAAAAAAATTGAAATATAGTTGAAAAAAAAAATGGTGGAAATGCATCATACACGTTTCTTACATATACACAGTCGCAATAAGCATGAAGAGCTCTGGAGGAGGAACCCGGGTGTTATACACAGTAAAAGGATGATGCCAGGACTGTGTAAACGAAGAACCCAAATGACTCTTAGTCTGAGTAGGAGCCAGATTTCTCTGGTGACGGGACTATTTACGGGTCATGGTAGGTTCAGGAAACATCTGTACAAGGTAGGACTCATTCGAGCGGAACCCTTGTGCAGACTATGTCAGGAAGAGGAGGAAACGGCCCTCCACCTGTTGTTCGATTGCGTTGCAATAATCAAATTGAGGTATGAAACCTTTGGTACTTTGCGACCTGAGGAGATAGTAGCTCAAAATGACTGGTGGTGAAGGTCCTCAAACTCCTCAGGGAGGGAGGGTTTGTCTACTAGGAACTATCGGGGGTGGCACAATAAGCTTCTGTTGGCTGCAGTGCCGGGATATAGCCCACCCGTGGTTGGATAATAATATACATATAAATTATTAAGGAAAAATATTCTGGGGAAACTTACAGTATCTGGGGGTTATCCTGGATACTAAGCTCACATGGAACGTACATCTAGAATACATAGTGCAGAAAGCTAAGAAGTCGCTATGCTGTGCTACACGGGCCTGTGGGAAGTCATGGGAGTTAACTCCAAGGATGGCCCATTGGATTTACACTCGGGCCATCATACCGGTCATAACTTATGGCGCGGTGATATGGTGGCCTAAGACGGAGCAGGAGACACCAAGAGGTGCCTCAGTGGAATACAGAGGCTGGCGTGCCTTCTCATTACGGGCGCTTTTAAAAGTGTTCCGACATCTGCGCTGGAGGTGCTGCTGGACTTGGCACCGCTGCACTTGTTAGTGCAAATGGAGGCGAGGGCCAGTGCACATAGATTACGCAACAATGGTCTTTGGAGACAGTGTGGCTCCTTAGCCAAACATCTGGACATATTGCTAAAGGTCAACCCAGGTCCTGTGACAGACATGGCCCAGGATAACATCTGTCCAACATACAACTTCGAGGTTCCATTTCGGGTGTTCCTAGGTTCTAGGGCGGAATGGTCCAAGGGGTGGGAAAAACGGTACCGACAGGACCTCTGTGGTTCACAGATGGTTCTAGGATGGAGTATGGGACTGAAGCAGGAGTATACGGAATGAGCCCAGAGGTACTCATTGAGAGGCCTTTGGGCAGGTATTCCACTATATTCCAGGCTGAAGTGTTTGCCATTAAGGCCTGTGCCGAGGAGAATCTGCGTAGAGCCCCAAGGGGCAAGGTCATACGCATTTGCTCGGACAGTCAGGCTGCACTGAAAGCCCTAGAGGCTTACAGAACTACCTCATCCCTGGTGAAGGAATGTCGAGAGGCATTGTCGAGACTCTCCAGGCACAACAAGGTACAGCTGTTGTGGGTGCCTGGACATGCAGGGGTTGAGGGTAATGAGACAGCTGATCAACTGGCCAGGAATGGGGCCAACACTCCGTTCATTGGTCCAGAGCCGGTCCTGGGAATAACTGGCGGAGCAATTCGTGCAGCGATTAGAGAGTGGGGTCGCAGTAAGCATGAAGAGCTCTGGAGGAGGAGCCCGGGTGTTATACACAGTAAAAGGATGATGCCAGGACTGTGTAAACGAAGAACCCAAATGACTCTTAGTCTGATAGGAGCCAGATTTCTCTGGTGACGGGACTATTTACGGGTCATGGTAGGTTCAGTAAACATCTGCACAAGGTAGGTCTCATTCGAGCGGAACCCTTGTGCAGACTATGCCAGGAAGAGGAGCAAACGGCCTCCCACCTGTTGTTCGATTGCGTTGCAATAATCAAATTGAGGTATGAAACCTTTGATACTTTGCGACCTGAGGAGATAGTAGCTCAAAATGACCTGGTGATGAAGGTCCTCAAACTCCTTAGGGAGGGAGGGTTTGTCTACTAGGAACTATCGGGGGTGGCACAATAAGCTTCTGTTGGCTGCAGTGCCGGGATATAGCCCACCCGTGGTTGGATAATAATATACATATAAATTATTAAGGAAAAATATTCAATTGCGCCTGCCTGCTGCTGATATTTCACTACTTAACGCGTCGCGCACTTACAAAGAACTGAAATTCATCTAGCAAAACAATCTAACATGTATCCCCACTGCTATGAAGTCATTGCAGTTTCGGTCATGTGCACAGTCACTATATCTGCCATTGTCTTATTTTTTATAAATATCGATTTTACTATATAACAAAATCACTGCCTTTTCGCCAAACTCAATATATTATTCCCATCCTATGACGTCTCACAGCAATAGCATGGCGAGTTTCAGGTTAGCAACTGCCATTGTTACCGCTTTATTGATTATATCATCGCAATTTTTCGATTATGCATATCGATTATTACCGATTTTATGAATATAATTTATCAATATAAAACAAAAGCTGTTGTCTTAAAATTAAACTTTGCCCTTGTTAGCAAAAATAAAAAATATATCTGTTCTTATCTAAATCCCTTTCTATTATTTTACTTGTACTTATTATAAAAAGACGCATTGCCATTCTTACCTGCCCGAACATGTTACCACAGGTCTTTTAGCATGTTTTGAAAATAAACTTTGCCCTCATTAAAAATATTATTAAAATACAGTTGCTTAATGCTAACTAAATTATAGTTAATATTACTATTAAAACTATAAAATATAGTTGTAAAATAGAATTTTTCTTAGTTATTGTTAAATTTTGAACTATAAACCTTCACTTTATAACTAACAAAAATAAAAATGTGTCTAAAGAGCATGTTGAGACAAGATTATTGGTAAATTGGCAGATGGCAACTTTAGACCTTACACCCTGTGAGGTAACTAGGAAGATGTTAGCCTATATTCATTGAGAATATTTGTGAAAAATATTTACTTAGTGAAGATTCCCCAGATAATGAAAATGAAGGGATCCAAGCCTTGCAAACTATGTATATGTTTTTCCTAATATTCAATCGTTAAATGTAACTTATGTAAATATAAATCATTTGTCAATGTTTACTAAACTTTGTCATGAAAATATTTAGAATACATTATGATTGTATCTTCCACAATAAATTTAGTCCATAATATTATAGTTATTTTTTTTTTTTGCTTTTTCTTTAACAATCTAGAGAATGCAAGATAAACTTTTGTAACCACAATTTTTCATGAGTTGTTGGTGCATTAAATTGTTCATGAATTCATTTTATTAATAAGGTTAATCTGCAATTTTTTTGTTTTAATGCACACCGCTTACAAAGTAAAGGGAAATTAGTTATAACAGCCTTTTGGATACATTCAACTTTGTATTATTTCCTTAAATTTTGTATTAAAAGTTTATGTTCACAATTCCTTTTCTCCTACGTTTTTATATATTATGTACTTCAAGATTGTATAATTTTTTAGTTTGTCCGATCTCATTCAATGTTAGCTAAACTTAATGGAGCAATAGGTCATTTAGAGAAATAACTGATACAATTTTACCAGAAAGGTTGCATTTGGCCCAGATTTAGGACGTAACATCCAAGAAAGTAATGTATTATTGCTATTATTATACTTAGGTGTACTTGTTAGAAAGCATAATTTTGTTTTATTTAAATATTCCAATGTTTTGTTCTCTTGTTTTAACAAGCTCGATAAGGAAAGGACATTAAAAATCCTAATTTTATTTAAAAATACCTCTCCAATTAAATATTGGCTTGTTGAATCACCTGTAAACTTCATCTATGAACATATGTGAACTTCCATTTGATGAACAGTAAACAATGAATCACCTAATCTTTTAAGACTTATCTAATGTAAATGGACACATTGATATATTATGTAGGATTACATCAAGTTGATGGTATTCTTGTTTAATCATATTTATATAACAGTTCTAGTTTTGCTTTGTATCTTTGCATCTCTTCATTATGTAGGGGTAGTGAACCCCCACCACTCTGGATATATGCGAGAGACAGAGTCAAAAAGATATTCTGTTCACAGTCTCACACTTGAATTGTACACATCGTTTAGCCACGTCAGTCAGTCTGTTCAGTTCTTGTAGTGTAAAGTATACAGTCCTTGGCAGTCAGTCATATACATATATATCTTATACCGATATTGAGGTGTTATTTATCTATCAACATCTACAACCAACATCTCCTCCTACAACCATTACAATTATTTTTAAAAAAAGCATATGTGAGTTCGGTTACTGAAAATGTTTTTATTTTTATGTGTTTATTCTTAATTTTACAGTTAATTTACACATCTCTTCAATATTTTTTATGATATAATGGATGCTATAACCCATATCGTTACTGTTAGATATGAAAACGTTTAGTGTTTTATGTAATGTGTTTGCATTCAATAGGGTATCCCAAATTTTGCAGGAAATATTTAATCAACCAAATGTTTCACTGATATATTATGATTCGTTTCATAAAATATAATATGGAGGTTTTGTACTGAAATTACATTTACAGGAGAAAAAAAGTTTGATCATGGAAGTCCCCTTGATATTTTTTTTTCAATATTACTTTAATTGTAACAAGTTGCTTGCGGCCACTGTATCTGATAGTGCGTGTTCTAGGGACAGCCGTTTAAGATATAATATATAATAAAATAGTGTTTTCTTTAAATTAATGATATTAGATCCACCCATTCAGATTCAGTTTCGGAAGAGACATCTTAAATTAAACACATTTGACTGTAAAAATAATGTGAATTTAGCTGCACAGATTGCTAGAAATAAATATTACACCGTACCTATTAGAACCTAAACGAGGATACAGAAATATTTTTAGTTGGAATCTTATTCATAAGTTTCATTGTTTGTAGTTCAGAATATATATGTTAACAAAACCAGAACTTTTAGCAAGTAAATGCAAAATATCTGTTAAAACACGTTAAATTATTGCTAAAAATCCAGGTAAGAGGAAAACAAAGAAATTATTGTTTAGACGTGCGGTGTCCTGCCAGAAAGGGGTGTGAGTTGAGACACTCTAAATGGCGGTTGAATACACATTATGATAATTCGCACAAACGTTAGGACTCGCATTTTATAGGCTAGCTAAAATGACGTCTCAATACTGAAGTAGGGTTAGAGAAATTGCGTCATGAATTGGTGGCATTGAAAGAAAAATGTTCATTTCTAGTCTTCACTGCGAAATATTACATAAAATATTGTCCACTATAGTAAGTTATCAATATTGGTTTATTTATTTTACTTTCTTGTCTATAAATAACTTTGTTGTGATATAGACGTCCTCATTGGCTGTTTGTGTTTAAAAATAATGTCAACGAAAGACATTGCTAAACTATCCGATCTGAGATCCACATTCGAAATGGATAGATTGAATGTAGAAAAACTCTCGTGGCTAATATAAATTGTATTTGTTCTACAACATAGAAGAGCAACTAAAGAGATTTTTCTACCAAACAGATTTGTCTTTGAGATCACCACTGATATATCGATTAGGTCGGAGGAAAATATCTATTTTGTACCAGGTAATATTTTTAGTGAGGGCAAAGTTTACTTTCAAAACACGCTAAGAAGACACATGTCACATGTCCGGGCAGTAAGAATGGCAATGAGTCATCTATAAGTTCCAGTAAAATAATAAAAAGAGATTTAGATAAGAACAGATATATTTCTTTTTGCTAACAAGGGTAAAGTTTAATTTTAAAACAACAGGTTTTCTTCTTTTTGTTTTATATTAATTAATTATATTCATAAAATAAATATTAATCAAAATGCATAATCGACAAATTGCGATGATATAATCAATAAAGCACTAGCAATGGTAGTTGTAAGCCTGAAACTCGCCACGCTATTGCTTGTGACGTCATAGAATGGGAACAATGAGTTAGACGAAAAGGCAGTGGTTTTGTTATATACAATAAAATCGATATTTATAATAAATAACGCAATGGCAGATATGATAAAGTTCTTATTTTATGTGTAGGAAAGGTTATGAAGTTATGATACATTAAAAGATGGCATTGGAAGGGATGCTAAGTTAAGGGGGGGAGTAGTAGGCGTGGTTTAGATACTCGTCGAAATCAATGATTAGACATTGGTGGGGCTGGCCGCCATTTTGAACAAAAAAAGGTCGCCAGAACCGCCATTTCTCTCCTACTGACACGATTGCTCCATCTCTTCTATACTATTCAACTGTACTTGAGAATATTTTTAAAAGTATTATTCATCTACGGGCTTCACAAAATGAGAAGAATGCTGGACAAATTTGTTCGTTAAATACGAAAAGTTTTTTAGCTATAGCCAGAAGAGTTCGATTATAATAATTAAAAATTTTATGGTGGTTGTGAGGCGCATTTCAGGTAGCCTTGTTGTATTTTGTGGTCATCGACGGGTTTCGGCTGTTGACCCATCTTTAGGATATCTTGATATGTATATAGTGTGTTGTTATCAAGATATCTTATATATAATAAAAAAACCTATTACCCAACCACCATGAAGGGCCAAACTTACGACGGCGATTTTATTGCCTGGGGGGGTGCGGTAAGCACGCCACGGTTTTATTTAGTTCCGGCCTTCGCTACCTAGGTGCGCTACCAACTATATCTTCCCCTTTTTCTCACGTTGCTGGGTCAATCCGACTTTGCCTTCGCGAGATTCGAACCTCGTATTCTGACACCAAAGGCGAATGCACTAGCCACCAGACCAACGCGTGAGGAAATTTATCTTATAGATGGGTGAATTCCTGAAACAAGTACAACAGAGAAAAACTCTGATGACATCAAAATGTGCCTATTCATGTAAACAGTTGTCTTCACTGTATTTGGTTAGTCTGAAAATGTTTATTTTAGAATGCGAATAAAGAAATATAAAAAACTGCTGCTATTGTTTGACGAAGTTTCTGTCGGTGATCAAGTTAGATCCATTATACAACACTCTAAAGTCAAACTTCTTCCGGACATGGATTGTTTGGATCAAGTCTACTAAGGTATCTGTAATCTTCAAGTCCTTAAATTGTTTTTTTTTTTTTTAAATAACAGTAACGGTGCATGATACTTTCTGTGACATTTGAGTATGATCAAATAATTATATTAAGCATAAAAATTACAGCTGTAGTACCTGGTTGTTTAATTGTCAAATATACATGGTTAGGTTATTTATATACAACAAAGATGTCTAACAATTGAGATACTAGTACTTAAAAATAATATGAATGAAAAAAAACTTACTTTCTTCAGTATTATTAGTATACTCTATTGTTAATATTTCATGCTGAGTTTTAACAACCTTTAATTTAAACAGACCCTCTGATAAAGCATTTCTTTTTCCCCAAAAATCTCTTCTTTTTTTAAATAATTCTCTGAAGTAAAAATATAAATAGAAATTCTATAAGTGAAAACTTTATCCGAGTACAAGAAACAAAATCAATAGGTTTTTTTTTTGTTTTCATCAGATATACTTTTTTTGCTGTTAGGAAACATTCGTACATTTTAAATTGAGATATGAAATCCAAATATCTTTCAAGTGAAATATAAATGTACTGCTTCTTTTCTGCTATCATTTTCAATGTTAATTCCGTTAGAGATTCATATATTTTGCTGAATATCACACAAAGTTTGTTATGTAAATCATCCTAATTTCAAAAAGATAGTCTTTTAGTTATCAAGAACTTAATCTAATAATAATGCAAACATAAATAATAAAAAAATTATAAAATAAAAGAATTACCGGTATTATGGAATAAATCTTTACATCAGAAGTTTCCTGGAAAAAATATTTTTAATATAATATCATAGTAATATTTTAACAATATCCTTACTATAAGAATTATTCAAATATAAAGGAATGAAAGAGAGCAATACTAATTAAATATACTGCAAATTTGTAGGGGAAAAGTTTTCATTCGATTCAGATTCCCCTGAAATTGATCACAAGGAAAATATGTTTTCAGGTTTCTTGAGTATGAAAAAAGTTTTCAAAAAAGTAATCTACTAGTGTGAGCAGAATTATTAAAAACTAAAACTGATAGGAAGTTTAAACTTGTTATTTTGTTCGGATACTTCCAGGAAATCCATAAAAATTTAAAAAAAACTTGATATTTCGTTTGTATACTTCAGGAGATCCCGTCAAAAAAAAATTTCGGCCGAAATCGATTAACAGTTATGTTATGAAATTTGTCCAGCTTTTCGCAATTTTCATCGAAATCGAGTCCAACGAATTTTCTTAGAACTTGATATATTTACTTCATATATTTAGGTCGCTGAAAATATAATTTTTTATGAAAAAAGGAAAAATTTCATTTCAAGGCGTCTGTGGGGTTGTGACAATAGCTTACTCATTGAAGTTCCCATTTTATGTATATATTACGATTCCTTCTCTTATGTATCATTAAAAATATATTTCAATGTCTTGCAAAAATTTCAAGTTTGAAGAAAATAAGTTAATCAGAAATTAGCGCTTTACAGGTTTTCTGAGTACGCAATTTAACAAAAAAAATAAGCACAGATTTTCTCAAATTAGTGTACTGCTATATAGATCTTTAGTCTGTCACTATAATTTCAAACAAATGTCAGGGAAAATCGATTGTCACGGGCTATGGGAAGCAGTGACTTTAGCTTCCTTATAAAATGCTATGCTGATTAACCACTTCTTCAGGGATCTTATTCCAACGGCACCATTTCTTTAACTATATTAAATATCTGGTATTTTATCAGTCGTAGCATGGATATGTCATGTTTCTGTTACTTGTTACTCACACTTGTTGGTTGTAACAAGTAACAAGTAAGTGTGAGTAACATGTAACAGAAACAATAAGTTGAAATGAACTCTCTGCACGAACTTGGTGAATTTGCTCTGACTATGGAAGAAAGTCCGAAACCGGTCAGGAAGAAAATAAATATGCATGCTACAACGGATAAAATACCAGATGTTATCCAGCATTGCGGATCCATCCACATATATTGAATATGTTTAAAAAATTTCTAGTTTAAAGGAAATCGTTTAACCAGAAGAATGACTTTACAAAATAGGGTTTCAGTTTTCCGATATACTGAAAAGGAGCTCACAAGATTTTCTTTAAATTTGATCTACAAACTACATTAAAAAAAAACCCTATTACCCTTTATTTGAAATATATTTTCGGAAAAACTAATTTTAGGCATTCCAAAGGAACTGAGGCGTTAAATATCCGGATAGAGCATAACAATCCAATTCTATTACTGTGGAATCTAAAAGTAACTATCTAGTACTATTCCAACTTTTAAGAAAATCAGAGATCAGAACTGAGAATTGCGGTAAAACACATCATGAGTGTTTCGGTCGGCAAATATTTTTACCGATTCTTGTAAGTTATAGTTTTTCGACATCAAAGAACCTAAAATAAACTTTTTAAGAACTCCCTTGACTGAGGATGAGAAGGTTTTTTTTTTTCTTTTTTTTAAATAGTCTCTCTCTTCTCTCTGTCTGTAGTATGTGTGAATGAGTAAAACAGAATGAATATGAAAGGGCAGACAAATCGCAAGAAGTACAAACTTTTTCTTAAGAAGAAGTGGACCAGAATCTTCGTCAATGGTCAGTCCCTGCGGGTTCCAACTTAACGAACACTAATAATTTCATTCTAAACTTCTTAATACCAACTTTCAAACACTGCACATTGTACAAAATACACATTACACTTGCTATGTGGTCCTGATAGTCAAGTGTGATACAATAGATTTACGAAGGAAAAAAAATAAACATTCACACATACTTTACTTTCACTTGCTTAGACTTTCTCAAATTTCAATCAATAAGTTCCATCATGAAATTTTTCCAGTGTGTCTCATCTTATCGCTTTTGAAATGTTGTATAGGTAACCATAAACGTGCAATATATTGAAAAAGCACTTTGGGTAGGTAGGACTAAGCATACAGCTTCGCCCCTTCAGAACTTAGAACATTCAATTTTCTCGAAGAAGCCGAAGTTTCAGATTCAAAGCGTCTACTTTAATAGTGTGAACTAGTTTCGTATAGAGTAAAAGAATGATGGCTGTAATTTGATTAATGGAGTATTTATAATGTCTTGATAATTTTTATTTAATCAACAATATAGAAATCTACAAACTTTTTACTCACCCTGATATAAAGATATAATTAACCAATATATTGAAATAGCACTTTAGTAGAAAACCAGTCTCAGATGCTCCTAAAAATCTCTAAAATCAATATTCTTGAGCATATTTTAAATAAAAGTAAAAGTCCTTTATATGCACAAGAAATACATATATCATGTTTTAAGAAAAACGTTGGAGAAATAAAAATGAAATCAGTATAATGGCATAGTATATTAGTAGTAATGACACGAAACAATTCATCTTTCTTTAATGTATCGCTTTTGAATAATTCTACTTCTTCTCCACACCGCACATACAAATATAGAGATTAGTTATCTGAAACAAATCATTTGTATATGACACTACGCTCTCTATTCCAGCTTTAGGAGAATGTAAAAGTTGGCACGCAACATTATTTTTTATCCTTTTGTGTTTGAACACTCCACTGACTTATTATCTGTTTTACTAACATATCTCTATAACGTCTCCAATAACGGATACAATTATTTTCGAAAAGAATATAAATCTAATTCTGCCTTAATTTCTTACAGTTCCTTCAAGTATATTTGCAGGAAGTTCGAATGATGTTAAACAATATTGTGCAACTTCAAGTAATGCTTCTGTAGGCCACTCCGAATTCCACAGTACAGAACAACATTTCAACAAGGCAGGATTTTGTTTCAATCGAATTCTTTTATAGAAAAAACAAAGACCTCATGAAAATTAGATAAAGGCAATTACATTATCAATTACTTTAATAACTTTAACTTACTTGAATTGGTCTCCAATAGGATTCATAGAAAGGACTAGACGAATATTATTCCTTACGCGATCAATGAAATGCGAATAAATACTATGTGCATCCTGTTCAAACCCTTCATTCTCTGCACTTTCTTTCAATATATATTTAATCTAAGGTTTTACATGTTATATGATAATGTTAGTCAAATTTTTACTTTTAAATATTTAATCAACGAAATTATAAATACCTTTTCATATTCCTCGTGAGTAAACAAATAATCACCATTAGTAGCAAAGATATCTCCATCTCCCAAAAAATTGCAGAGGACATCCCAAAAAGTATCTTCAGTTAACTTTAAAATAAATTAAACTTTAGTTCAGTAAATTGCAATTACCTAATCATAAAGACCATTTAAAAAAATGTATAAAATGATAAACTATAATCAGTGAGATAACAGATATATCGTTTTAAGAAAATTATTAATTACAAAAGTTACTTTTGAAAAGGGTATTGGTTATCTTTAGCTACTTCGGGAGTGATATCTCAGATAACTGAAGGAAAGAAGCAAGGAGCTACAGCCTATTTTGAGTTAAACTATCATTTGGAGATGTCACCTAATGAAATTGTTAATGGCTATTCTCTACTAAAGATATTCTCATCTGAAGACCGCGTCACATGGGAATTTCTAATAATGAAGAGTGACAGATTAACTAACTTGGGCACTTCTCTTCACTTCTTTGGTTAAGAATCGACTATTATGTAGGGTGCTGGATTTTCTCCCTGGATTCCAAGAATGGACAGCTTTACAGCAATTTCATCCTTGTAGTCTGCTGCCTTGTAGAAAATATTGATTAGAGGTTCGGAAGAAACTTGATAGTGTGATACTGCTAAAGTATTTGCACTTCGAAGTTTTGGGCATTAACCATTTGTACTATTCTGAGGCCAGTGATAACGGAGAGGAGTGCATCAGGAGGATAAAGCTCCCGGAAATTTCGGCTAATTGATAATAATATATCGTTTCAATTTATTATCCGTCTTCTTAAAGAAAACAGTGCTAAGAATTGCTATTCTCTAAAGGCTACCTTACCGCAAGGTTTGGTACCTCCGGTCACACATATCATAAAACTAATAAATTGAAATCATCTTTATTTGTTTAATTTTATGAATCTTTTGCATAATACCTCATTATCGCTTAAGATAAAAGTTGCCGGTTTCCCCTTCACTCCTGTATATTCATAAATTTTTTTAATGTCACTGAGAAATTCATCTATATTGTACTCTTTGGAAACACTAATTTCATATAATTTGTACAAATAGATAAGTGAGGCAACTCTAGTTAATGTTTTTCGTCCACTTCCACCTAATTTATTAAATGCAGTAAAATAAATAAAAAGTCAAATCAAATAAAAATCACAATAAATAACATGTACCTTACCAACACCAACAATTATTATATGTCCTCTTGGTAAAGTAATTATCCTTGAAATATGACATAATGAAATTACAGCTTCATTAAACAGTATTACATTTAATAGTACATTTGGCATTTTATTCAATTCTTCCAATTTTGCGTCTAAATACATTTTTACATCTTTAAATTTTACTTTTTCATATAATAAATTGCTATTCAAGAAAGCGCCTGAAAAATTGAAGATTATTTCATAATTAGACTACTAGCTTCTTTTATGGTCTTAATTAAAAACTTCATGGACCAACAAAAGACCTTATGATTAGATATTAAGCAGGTGAAAGGTCCTTTTCACAAAACAAACAAAATGTTAATTGGCTGGGGCTAAGAAAACAACTTTCTCACTTTAAAAGTTTATTTATCGACGTTTCGGACACCTTTGTCATCCTTTCTCAGGATCTGATATGGAGCAGCATGATCATGAAGGGTTAAAAGGTGTCCGAAACATTTAAAGTTAAACATTAAAGTTAAATAAACATTTAAAGTTAAAAAGTTTTTTCTTTGGTCACAACCATATGCAATCCACTAGCGAAGTACTTTTTTTTAATTCAGCCAATACAATTTTAACGCCATTTTTCGTGAAAAACAGTGCCATGGCTACCAGACGATCATTTTGGAGGCACAACTTCCATGTAAGAGCTTAAAAGGAACAACAATCCTACAGTGCACTAACTGGTGATGGAAGGTGTTCTTTGTTACAAGAGAAGAGTGCCCGGAAGTCGGAATTGATTGAGAGGGCTAGTTCTGTGATCAGGTGAGCATTGAACATAGAATTTGAAGCGCCTTCCATAAAAATACGCAGTTTTTACATCCGATAACTTTAGTTGTACAACTGCAGAAACTATTATGAAGTAGCGCCTAGAACGAGCAGCTAGTGAAAATGATTGGTGTTTAAAAAAGGGGTTAATATTGGGTATCCAACTACTAAACATCTAATTTGATCAAAGATAATTTTAATGTTTCAATATCTATTAATTTTAGTCTTTTCAATATTAAATAAAATGAATATAAGATGAAAATTCCAATCCAAATCTTATGGAATTTGGTTCCATTTTTCAAGAAAATATCGGATTTCAAATCTGTAAAAAAGATAATAAAAAATAATATGTTCCAATTAAAAAAATAAGAAGGTTAGCTCTAGGATAGGAGGTTGGGATTCGAAGCATTTAAACATTTTTGTCTTCGATTCTGTTGCGACATCCAGAATATATTTAGAAAAATATCAAATCAAAATCAAACTTTAAGATCCTTTAGCAAGGAATAAAATAAATATCATTTTAACAATGCTTGAATAAATAAAACAAAATTAAATATATCTTACAATAGAGTGGTAATTGTTGCGAATTCATTAATAAATCCCAAGGAATCCAAAAGTACTTTTCAATAAAAGGTTCCATTTCTTTTAAAACCAGCTCTTTCTCACTACAAAAAACAAAAATAAATTAGTAAAAATCTTATTTTCTAGTCTATATCTTATTTTCTATTGTATTAAAATCTTTTTGTCTTATTTTATAAATAACAAAATAAAAAGTCGAAAAAAAAAACAATAATTTGTAATAATAAGAAACTTTAAGACCTTTTTGAAAGGAATCAAAAGAATATCATTTTAACATAATTATAAAATAATCAACAAGGAACTACTGGAGTTCGCAAGATTGTATTTTTTTATATGTTCCATAAAAATGTACATGTAATAAATTGCAGATAATAAATAAATAAAAAAAAAATAATCAGTCAATTAATTCAACCCAATGCGGCGATTAATCAACATTAACTTTGTCTAATGTTTTCACGTTCCTTACGACTGCTGTATTTGATATTGTAAAATGGATGTTGAGGTTCGGTCACAAAAAAACTCTTTTTTCAAATTTTCACCGACGTTTTGGCAAATTAATTGCCTCCCTCAGGGTAAAAATTTTTCTTTTTAATTTCTTAAAAATTATAGTTTAACTTGTGATATACTATCACCAAGTGTTGGATACTTTTTCTTGTATATTTAGTCTACCTTAATCCTTGCCGGTTTCGGATTTTTTCCCATAATCAAGTTTTTGAAGAGTTAAAGTTTCTGTCCTATTATCTTCAAGCCTCTACACAAACTTGATGAACTAGGCTCAAACGATAGAAGTAACTCCAAAACAGGTTAGAATTAAGAAAAAGAAGATGCATGTTATGGTTGGTACAGTCACGGATCAATCACTAATAAGTAGGGAATATTGCACTGCGACCTGAAAGATCCGGAGCCTTTTCAGTGCACTGCCGGTCTCGGAGGAGTGTTCTCTAGTACAGACAAAACTGCCCGTCACCGGGCAGTAGTTGTAGAGGCTCCTAGAAGAGAATAATCTAAGAGTAGCATGCTGGATTCGAACCCAGGACCCCCGCATTGACCTGCGCTTCCACTGAGCTAATCCCTTCCTTCTCCCTTGGCTTGCGCCAATTAATTAGGGACGGAGACCCATGTTTATTTACTTTGTTTTTTCTTGTCTATAAAGGAAAGGTGTTAGGTCGCGGCACCTTTGAAAGCTTAACTCCGCTTCGCCTTTATTGCCCTTTTTTATTATCACACTACTGCTAATCCCTTGCCATTTCCAAACTATAATTTTCTGTTTCTTCTTTCATCTTCCGCCGCGTTCTCACGCTTCCCCGCATTTTTCCCTCTCTTTCTATCTTGGTGTGGGCTTGCCGGCACTTTCATCTTCGGACTTCACGCGTTATTTCCGTTTCCCACACCCTTCAACCTTCTTTATTCCTCAAAAATTACTTCACTTGTCTTCTGTCTTCTGTATCTCGCCTGGATAACAGTGTTTGTGCCGTTCTCTTCTTCTATCGCTCGTCAAACTAACCTCAGTTTTTTACCGCTTCTTCTTACTCTGTGGTGTACTGCTGATTTCGCCTTTAAACTTTGTGTCGCCTTATTCGCCGTGTTAATTATTAACATTGACTCTTCGGTGATTACCAAGACTATCATCTTCACGAGGCTATCTCATTTGCAGGTTAGTGGACTCGCCAGCACCTGCCGCTTCAACCACGGCATCATCCGCTTCTGAAGAAGCATTCCAATCCTTCTACGCTCACCTGAGTTCCTTTCTTTTGCCACACACACACACACGCACACATACATACGCCACCTCTTCCTTTCTCACTCCGCCATTCGTCTCATCAACCCTGCTTCTATTCATCACTCACCGACACCAAAGGTAAGTCTCGTTTTCATTTGTTTTGTCTTATTATTCATTTTGTTTGTCACCCGCTTGTCATCTCGCCTTGGGTATCTGCCGCGCAGACAGGTGTTAGTAGTTTTGGTGTATTGTATACTGTGGGTCTCAGATAAGCAACAAAGATTTTGTTCTTTCTCTTCAAAAATCTAAATTAACGGAAAACTGGAATTTTCCCAAATTTTCTTAAATACTAAAGTTCTTAAATTATAAAAGATTTCTACTATTAGTAAGGATTCCTAGTGGCTGATAAGTGACAACTCCTTCTTGTCCTTGAAGATAACCACATTATGTCGCAACGTTCTGTTTTGGGAATGACAAATAAAGTTTATGAAAGGAGAAGGAATTGCTACCCTGGTCCCCAATTAATAATATTTATTTTAAATACAAACCTTTCATCAACAAGTCGATCAGCGACAGTTCTATAGGTTTCATGAATCCAATAGAGATAATAATCACATGGACCAACGTTTTTTGTATAATCAAATAGTAAAAGACCTTGCAACACCTATTTGATAACAGGATAAATTAATTAACAAAATTCTGACATTAAGGAGGATCAAAACGCATGCATTGAGGATAATACCTGATTAAATAAATTCTACATTCTAACCTATTGATTTGAATGGTATAGACTTATAGGGAACATAAAAAAAAAACCCTTTTCTAAGAGTCAGTATAAAGGTCTCGAGGAGTTGATTAACAATTAGACAAACATTTTAGTGAATGTGCAAATGTTTCAGAGTAAAATAGTTAAACATAGGGGATAGCTCCTTAGATAAAAGTTTAAAGCTAATTTTTTCGGACATTACAGATTGTAACTCTCTGAAAGGGCTTTTCGTCGTATTTTTTGTCTTCTTCTTTTACCCAAAGAATCCATCCCTGAATTTTTCCATGTAAATAACTTATATTCTGGAAAAACAGTTCGTCTTGAAAAAAAAGAATATTATAAGGAAAAAGTTGAAAACCTCTTTTGTAACTTACATTCGGTTAATATTATCACAGAATTTTCTCACCCCCTACATAAATCATACTTTGCCTGAATTTTAAATATCTTACATAAATCACTTACCAACAATATATCTCGGAACGTAAAAATATAATGCAATGTTGCTGGTTTCGGTAGAAATATGTTTGAGATATGTTTGAAGAAAGCTATTGTTATTTTTGTTAATGGTTCTCCTGGAATAAATAAATATTCAATTATCTATTCTTATTATTGCTCTCATCAGATGTTTTTATCAATCAAAACCATCTAATAACATTATGTTCAACATAAAAATTATATTTCCTAAAGAACAAACCGTTACTAACCTACATCCCTTACACTTTCATTAAACTGCTTCAAATTTTCAGCTAACATTTTACTAAAGATAATTTCCATCTGAGCGTCTGTTAAATTTGGGATGTTAATTACAGTAAAATGTGATAACACTCTTGCTTTGAGTTGATTTCCACTACTAACGCAGGGATTCGAAGCTACCAGAAATACTACTTCCTGCAAAGTAATTTATTATTATTATAAAAATATTAAGGAATATGTACAGTAAACTACGCAACTTATGAATATTGGCCATTCACTTATTTATTTAATCAATGGCACGGAAGTAACCAAGTTCTATGTCAAGGGGCGGCAGAATATACAACTGTCACACAGCCAATGAGTACGACAGTTATGGACCATAATACATAAAGGAATCGGAAATCGTTAATTTTTTCGAATCCATATAAATAATGTTTTTTCATTAAAAAAAAAAAAATAATAAAATTAATAAATAAATAAAAATATTTATAACTTCATTGAAAATGTTGAAATTTGTCCTCTGATTTACTTTTTAGGACCACACACTTCTGAAGAGTAGGCATAAACATTGATTCAGTATAAAACGTCTAGGCAGGTTATTAATGTATTTACTTACTTCAAACTTTAAGTAACAAGGAAAATCTATTAAAATCTTATAGTTTGAAACATATTAAAAACTTCTAAAATATTCCTACATTTTATACATTTCTAAGAAGATTTTCTTTTTTTTGTTTAGCATTTGGTTGTAAATTTTAATTAGGAGAAACTAAAATAGCACTTTAGAGGTAAGTATAACATCATCTTTTTCCCCAAACCATCCTAAAATGAATTTTGCCGGAAATATATTTCAGGAGAGAATGGCTCTCCGGTTATGTGTGGTTATAACAGGAAAAACATTATTCAGTAAAGTGGTACTTCCGGTTGAATGATTTTTGACAAGAATCTCATTGTCAGGTTCCCTTTGTGGTACTTAAAACAAAATATCAAGTGAAACTTACCAGTGAATTTCCGTTTTTATTTATGCTGGGCTGACTGCCAGACAAACAGATGGACAATTTTCAGTCAGTCAGGACGGAAAATATAGAATAAGCTCGAATCAATGTCAAAAGAATTATACGGTGAAGGACCTGGTGAAGCGAGTATGGTTGAGATGGTTTGGTCCTTGGATGAATGGGGCAGGGCAGGATACGATTGGCCATGCAGGACCTGGCTGGATGACGTGGGGACGTCAGGGTATTAGGAACGAGAAAATGGAGATAGTTGGCTCGAGAGAGATAAAGATAGGCTTGGAGAAAAATGCTTGCATGACGACGGTAGTTAGGGAATTTCAAGGGTTCCAATACCAACAAAGAAAGAAAGAACATAGAGAGTACATTCACCTCAAAATAAAGTTTAGATTTTGTTTCTCTATCATACCAAAATCTATAATCCATCCACTGTCTTATCAGTTCATGGGTGGGTTGGCATCTGTTATATAATATTTTGGTTATATTAAAATCATCCAAAATAACTACTAATTTTCTACCTGAAACAAATTATTTATTAAATTTAATGGTTAAAATATCTACCATTCAAATATATCATTATATCAATTAATTGTAAACATATGCAAATTTTACTCAAACAGAAATTTATTCTGGTCCAATAATAAATATGGGAGTGTTTGAAGGGAAAAACCCTATAAAAGAGAGAATAAAATTAAAGTGGCTATGCCTATTTATTTCAATACTATTAAAATCTAGGAATGCCTACTTTTATTTTTTCTTGCAGACTTTACATCCACGTCCAGTACCGTTTAGATGTCGTGGATGTGTGTTTGTGTGTATGCATAAAAGAGCAAGAAAGAAAATTCACAAAATAAATATCAAATCGGAAAATTTGTTTGAGAATATTAATCACAAAATGACACAGCAGATTATAATATTTAGAAGAAAAAAAACTGTTTGGAGGCCACAAGAATGTAGCATTCTAAGAAAAAGCCTCACTTTTGGTTTTTATATCCAATATATCGTTAAAGGAAAAAATAGTATAAGAATAGGAATATTACCTCGAGTAGGTGCAAAAGTTCCAACAGAAATCTGGGTTGTTCTTCGTTCGATTAGTGCCTCCAATTGATTGGGCAAAAACTAGAATTAATGTTTATAATATTAACAACATTGTAAATACGTAGTCATTCTTTTTAAACAAACTAATATTCAATTTCATAATCTAAAGTGACATTCATCTCATTGTTTAGAGAAAATCCGACAAACAAAAAAATTATTGATGTATACGAGCGGGAAAGTTGGGGAGGGGATAGACGTGACTACTCATAGACAAGAGCCTTGGTTTCAGAAACACAGGATTATTTATTTATCTATTCACTAGATTGCAATAATCATATACTGAGTCCAAATTTATACATACAAGGAATAATTTTGTTATTAACAAGCAAAGCGTGACTATTACGGATCCAATATTAATAAAGGTTTCAATCATAAACGATATGTTCTACTTAAATTTACAACTCTGATATTTATCGAAAATAATTAAATCTTAATTAATGGGAAATTACTAATTCCCATTAATTACTAATTACTCTAATTATTGAATGGAAGTTTTAATTTATCTGAAAAAAACTTACAAACTACAGGTGAAATAGTTCAAGCTAATACAGAACAATAAAAGTAACTGGAGTTATGTGTAAACTATCTGAGCAATTATTTTAAAGCTTTGCCAGTAGTGATACAGAAACGCTATTCCCCCGGCCTCAGGCACATAGCCACAAGCCACATATCATCACTATATAGAAACAAACGTTACCACTGACTGACTCTTTTCAATTCGCTCTCCCGGCTCCAGGAATCCACTCTAAAGAGGGGAGAATTCCCGAATCAGCAATTTCTGTATCATCTCTGGCAAGGCTTTTGCTACTCTACTATTAATTACTTATTTTTAAATAACATTACATTTGTTGGTTACATTTTGTTCACACTTGCAGATTATTCCCTTAAAAAAAAATCTTTTTTTTTTCAAAGGACCTCAAAATATGTGTGCTTTCGTTGAGACTTAAATTTCGAAAATTTGACTTAAACCGCAGAAAGAGAAAGTAAGAACGATGTCTAATTCAGCAAAGTTTTTTTTTTTTCTTCTTCTTTTTTTTATCAACTTTTTACATTCAGAATGACACGAATTTGTTCAATGTCTTTAACAATGATCCAATATTTTAGCGAAAATTCTGTCACTACTTAAATGGAATTATTGCGATTGCGTTAGTTTTTCAAAATCAAGTTCCCTAACAGTATATGAATTTTTTGGAGATAAAAAAAATATATATTTTACATAGCAAACTTAATATATTATGCTGTACGTTGATAAAATGATCATGGCATTCATTTCTAATTCACTCAGTTTTTTAATGCTAGTCAGACTACTTGACTTGCTTATGATTGTCTTAGTTTGAGAAATGTCAACGTTTATATTATAATTCGCAAATTCTAAATTCCTTCACATGTTAGTGATTTAAAAGAGAAAGGAAAAAAAAAAGAAGTTTATAAACAAACCCTAATGAAATTTGTAAACATTTTAATAAAACACTATATTCTTCACAGTTCATGAGAGCTGCGAAAAATGGGGAACGTCGCCAAATTAAAGTGAATTAGACTGAAATGAAAGAGAAAGAGAGGCGGCAGAACTTAGTTCAAAATGTATATTAGTTGAATAGATATCGAATTAAAGAAAGATGTAGAGATGTTGTGTAAAACAGAAAAAGGACTACCTTCATTTTGGGAGAAAAAATTAAGTGAAATAATGTTATGAGAGATGATGCAAAACTTTTAATTATATTTTTTGAAAATAGGTTTTCAAACAAATTAAATATATATATATAAGTTATATGAGCAAAAACCCCTGAACCAACAATAGATAAGGCACCGCTAATCAAAGCATCTAATGAAGATATATAATGGACCTACGGCCAGAGGACGCCAGTTCTTCTTCTACAGTGTTTCTAACCAGTTCGTCACTCTGCCGGGGAGTCAAGTGATTTAGAGAATATAAATTACTAACCCGCTATTTGCACTCAGATTTAATTCTAGAGTTTAAGTGTTAATTAAATATTATAGAATTGTTTACTTGCTTATTATTAATTCAAAAGTGTAATTAGTAATTGTTTGTAATAAATAAAATAAATTATTTTTAAAAAGTACATAAAAGCAATTAGTATTATAACCTATATATATGAGGAAGGGTTAGTGTCTGGGCTCCCGTGCGGAGGACCCGGCTCCAAATCCAGCTGTGCTGCCCTTAGATTTTTTCTTCCTAGGAGCATCTACAGCTCACTGTCCGGCGATTGACAGTGTTGTCTTTAACGAGAGAACACTGCCCGGAGACCGGCAGTGCACTGAGAAGGCTCCGGGCGCCAATGACCATAGATATTGACGCGCTTTAAATTAAAAACAAAAAAAATGAAATATATCAAAGTAGCTTCTGAATACAATTGGCTGCATTAATGTTCTACAAAATTAATGGAGGGTCGCGTATTATCTCAGCTCACGAAACTAGAAGAAATTTAAATTATATATACCTTAGAAGTCATATTAATTTTAAATGAAATAAAATATTCAGGTGAAAGTATTGTACGTAGTGAACTAAGTAAGTATGATCTTCCTGATCCCATCTGGCCACATAATAAAATATGAACGTTCGCAAATAACAATTTTGAGCAAAGCATCTGATAAAAATGCGTTTCTGGCAAAATCGGAATATTTTTAATGAAAGGTAATCTGAAAAAAAAATGTTAAGTAATTATATAAATTTCAGAAACGGAAAACCTCCATAATTTTCAATAAAACATTTATTATTGCATCCAATAAAATTGTGTTAATTATAGAATTATGTCATTTGAAATAATTTTGATGTAAGACTCAATGAAATTATTGACATTAACAATATTGTGATGACAGGTAACTCAATGAAACAATTTTATGAATAAAATAAATATTCATGTGAGATCAATAACAATATGCAATGGTTACTTACGCAAGTGTGCAAAGTCCTTATACTTATTTTTGCACTCGTTTACTGATCATGTACTGAACTTGTCCTGCGCCTAAACATCTAGCTATTAATATTGTTTTCTATTTATTTCTTCTCCTTTTCATATATCTACTGCTTTGGACTTGCCGTTATTCGGTAGTAGCCACTTGTCCAAACAGTATCTCAATCTTAGGAGGAAATCTCACGAATCGATAGCAGATATCCAAGGGTATTTGTATTCGACGCCCTTTTGCTTAAATCGGGATCGCGGGGTGTATTGTAGGTATGCTGCCTCCTGTTTGCTATGGAGTGGTAGTTGATGGACTTACGGTGCGCTATCTTCTTTCATTGCAATGTTCGTGTTGTCCGCTAGCGCTACAGGTATGTGATTGTCTGCCATTACATGGCTTTGAGCTTGGCGATCGTCACTTTGAAGCCTTTTCTTCTTACTGCGATAATATGTTTTGTCCCCCTCTTGAACCGGGTATGGCTTCTGAATGCTGTTGCATTGGGGTACAGGAATATCTGGTCGGTTAACGTTACGTTAAATATGAACATGGTTTTATGGCCATGTCTATGTGGCGATGTCGGCTACTGATAAAGTCCATCTCATTCATCCTCATAGTTGTTTTGCATTCCGAAGATTCAAACCGGAAGCCTTAGATTAGATTAAATTGAAGAGGGAGTGGGTCACGATTCCAGGCATAGCAGCCAGTGATGCTGACAGATGCACGAACTGTCCCAAAGGTTATCCCTGGACAGGTTCTGGATTCGCCTGTGGGTCTAGTATGAGAAACCTGCCCTCTTCATGAGTCTGAGGACTTTCCAACCACCTCTTTTTGCGCTATTATCTCCTCTCGTCTCAGAGTGCCAAAAATCTCCTAGCGCAATTTGGCGATTGCAACACAATCTTACAACAAGTGCAAGGCCTTTCCTCCTTCTTCTAATATAATCTAAACAAAGGTTCCACGTTAATTCTTCCTATCTTGTTTAGTGTTTCTTGGACCCCGTAAAAAGGCCTGACACAGATTAATCTGGTTCCTTCCTAAGCTCAGTTCCATTCATACACAGTTTTGATATCATCATCTTGCTGTGTTTAGCTTCTAGACATAATTCCGGATTCTGTCATGCTCCGAAGCCAATCTGTGACAGATGCACGAACTGTCCCAAAGATTGTCCCTGGACAGGTTCTGGATTCGCCCCATCCTGGCCAGTTGGTCGACTTATCATTTCCCACATGTCCCGGCACCCATTCCAGTCGAACCTTGTAGTGTCGGAAAATTTGCGACAGGGATTCTCTCTGCAGGGATGAAGTGATTCTGAAGGCAGCTAGGGCCTTCAGTGAATCCGGAAGTCTTGTTGGTTCATCATTGACTATTTCAGCAGCTGTGGTGCGGATATGACAAACTCCATTGGGAGTTTCTGCATCGAACGGTAGCTATTGTTATGCGTTGAACTTCTTCATAGGTGAAATTGTTTGAGCTTGGATTATTTCTTCAACTCTGGATAACATGTAGACTACTATGTTGTCATCACCGAACACATACGTATATTAGTTGTGAAATGCCATATGATATTGGTATCGGAACTGTCTTAGAGAAAATTTTACTGGTTTCTGATGGAATGCCAGCAACGACTTTTGTTAGAGACGTTTAGAATACAATGAAAGTTCTACCTGTAGTAGTCGCTTGTTCCGATATTATATTAATTATTACAAAAAAACAAAAATACGTTCAGGAAAAAATGCTACTGGTTAATGTGAAAAATATTATTAAGTAGACTTACGAAGGATCATAGCTCCAGGAATCCATATTTATTAATGTTGAAATGGATTTGAAATACAATACTTTCTCGTCAACATAGTAATCAAACACTGTTTTCTCACATGGAAATTCAATAATTAATTCTTTGAAAAATGTACTAAATTTTGTTTTTTCCAATTCCCCAAGAGCACCACCAAGACTCCAGGTTGCACTAGAAATTATAATAAAAAGTTATTAAAAATGAAATCAAACAGTATTAAAACGAAATATACAATTTTATTGTTAATGTCAGCATCTCCAATTTCATTCGTTAGGTACATATATCAATAAATTGCAACCAAATATGGAATTAGAAAACTTCTTTGACATGCGAGCGGATATATCAGATCATTTAAATAAAGAAATTCCTATTATATCAATCGAGCTTCAGCTCCAAATCACGTTAAGGTATCGTGGAGCAAACATACTTTATTTAATACTAATTACCAATAATAAAATAAAGGTCCAAAATTGGTATCGCGCAACATACCTTACAGTGACGAGATCCGCTATTACCACACAGCTTTGGCTTTAGGTTTACCTGGGCTACTCGGACAATCAAACAAGCAACAATTTACACAATAAATGATTCAGCAATAATAATAAATTTATGATTAATACGTAACAATGTCAATGCATTTTCAAGAGTTCAGACTGAGGATATTGATGACAATCTTCGCATGAGTAATACTGAACGTTCAACTGAGTTGAAACAGCCATTTTTACATCCTACCAAGTGGAATAGTTTCCACTTTGATTCCTGTCGAATTAACATTTTGTAATTTCATTGTTTAAAACGCTAGTAAAAAAAAACATCGTTCCCTCAAAGGAACTGCCAATATTGAGATTTTTCAAATTATTCCAAAAGCGCTTAAAAAAATCTGGTGTGAAAAACTCACACGACTTCTCTTACTGCGAAATGATTACACTTTCTTTCTTATTAGTGTTTAAAACCGTCGGCATTTTTATGGAGAAAATCATAAAAAACTGAAAAACCTATTCAGTAAAGTCGCACTTCCGCTCAATCGATTTTCTTCAAACTGGGAATTTTGGCAACTTATATAATTCTAATTAATATTATTTAATTGACAGAATTGTGTACACATTGTTGAACTAAAAAAGCACTTTAGAAGAAAACATAACCCCACCCCACCGCCAAAAGTGCCCTTAAACAAATTTTCCCGGAGAAATGTTTTAAATAAAAGTTAATATACGTGTAGTTAATATATGTTTAAAGAAAACCGTGGGAGCCGTTTTAGAGAAAATAGCAGAAAACTAAAAACTACTTTCAGTAAAGGATACGTCCGGTTGTCCGATTTTCTTCGAACACGGGCTTTCGACTATATATTTCATTCTAATTAATATTATTATTTAGATGACAGCATGGTGTAATAAGTGAAACAGAACTTTAGTGGAACCCTAAAAGTGCCCTTAAAGCTCTTTGTATGTGTAGTTGATATATGAAGTTTAAAGAGAATCATTGGAACCGTTTAGAAGGGAATCACAAAAAACTGAAGAAAAAAAAATTCAGTAAGCACTTCAAATTGATGGATTTTGCCCGAAATCTTCGTATCAGATGCAGAGGGTAACACCTAAAGCCAATATAAAGTTTGAGGCTTCCTGCAACTTTTCGTTTTTGGGATATTCTTTTCACACACACACAGACATTTTCAAAAAACAACTTTTTTGTATTCAGGGGACCTCAAAACGTGAATTTCCGGTGAAAACTCAATTTCCAAAATCTGGCACGAACGCAATCCTTCCTCTTACTAGTAATAGAAAGTAAAAAAGTGTCACACTAGCCATCTAAATCTGATTTGTAATAAAGTGTGACGGCTTGGCGAAATTGTAAGAAATAATTTTGAGGTGTTTCCAATTGGTGTGCCAAAACTTTAAAGTTCTATCACGATCGGTTTGAATGCGTAAATTCAGTTCTGACTTGAATGTATACAATAATGCATCGGCCAAAGTAAACAGTCCTCTAAAAGCTCAATCCCGGACCTTACACTTCACATATAGGCTCTCTCCAAAAAATCTGATGCGAAACATTCACAAAACTTGTTGGGCCGATCTTTTTTGGACTTGGGTCGATCAAAGGTCTTGGTCCCTCAAAGTAAATGCACTAAGAAGCGGTTACATTCAATGCAAAGACATTGTATGAGATAAGGTTGGGAAATGTAGTATTTTGGCGCCATGGCTAGTGTCGTTTAATTCCTGTTTGGTTTAATTTACTTTATATCAAAAGTCTTTTTAATTATAAACATTACATTTTTTCCTATGCACTTAAGAGTTAGTGTATGTATGTAACTTCCCAGCACTATATGGGTATGCGCTGTTTTTTGTACATTTGTGTTGTACTCAGCGACTTCCATATTCTTTCGACCAAATTCGGCTGTAGTTCTTTCAATAGACGAAGTTCAAGAAATTTTGGTATAATTATAACTCACAATTTTCTTAAAAATGAAATTTTTTACTCAATAGTTAGCGATTTAGGGGGCACAGATTGCTTCTCATCAAATAGCAGTAGTAAATGAGATTATAAGTCAGTGCTTCTGTTAACCAACACTTCAAATCTCCCCCCCCCCAGATATAAACTAATCGATTCATATCTGTGGAGCCAGCATTTACATTTAAAAGGATATTGATTAGAAGCGATTTCGATAAAATTCCGAAAAACAAAACTTATTCTGTAAAGTCGCATATCCGGTTAATTGATTTTCTTCAGTTAGAAATTTTAGCAGTGCTCTTAATATTTTAGAATCATAAATTTTTTGGAATGACACTTTCAGAGAAGCTTGATTTTAGTGCAGCTTCCCAGAAACCTCCAAAAATCCATTTTTATGGAAAAATATTTCAAATAAAATTGATAGGATTTATGTGTGTAATTAGTATATATAATGACTAAAGAAAAATCATAATGAAAACAGCGAAAAATTACAAAAAAAAAAAAAAATCAGTAAAGCCTGATGAATTGTGGCCGAAACCTTTATTTCAGGGTCTAAAACACTAACCTAAACTGAAAATCAAATTTGAGCAATCAGCGATTTTTCAGTTTTGTGATATTTTGTTCACACATACACATATATAATATTCAGAACTACAATTTTTCGTTTTCAGGGAATTTCGAAACATATATTTCCCGGTGAATACTCAATTTCGAAAATTCGACACGATCCAATGCTTTCTCTTATAGCACAAAGAGAAAGTAAAAATGTATTTAAAAGAATTGGTTAATTTAACTTAAATATGAAGAAAGAATTTACATAATACTGGGCACTTAAAAGCAAAGAAAAGCTACAATTGCCGCCTTAGACATTTTTTTTTTTTTACAATCAAGATTATGATCACAATGCAACGCTTAATCTCTTTTTAAGTAATGCTCCGTCCAACTAGTTACAATTTGGTCAATTTGGCTGTTTTTCATAAAAAAATTGTGGAATCTCTCAATTCAATTACAACTCTGAATTATCTTCCTCTCGTGCCTAAATTATATTTTTACTTTTTATTTATTTATTACTTTTTAACAGATATAATTTTTCTTAGGAATCCCCAAATGTGGTGGACCAAATTTTTTATTTTTTAAATGTATCTCTCACGGACAAAAGCAGCATAGGCAAAAATATTATATAATTGCATGAAGAAAAATAGACTCCGTCTGGAATCAAGATTCCCTCTAAAAGTTCCTATTAGTTTAACAACTCCAATAAGTGATTTGTGCAATAGTGTTGTAAGTTGTCTGTAGGCATAAACAAGCTTAAAGAACTAATAACCAGGAATTGGTTGTGAAAACAGATTTGAACTAGTACATTTCAAAATTACTCTGTCGATTATTAACGAAACCCCCTCATAAAGATGTAATAATAAATCTAAGGTGATTTAATACAAATATTTTTATCAATAATTATGGTACACTAACCTAAAAATAAACCATAATTCCATCAATTTTTTAAATTTGTCATGATCCTTATAATCTTCACGTTTTTCTGGTGGAATAAATATTGTTAACATTTTACAAAGGGATCGCACTAAAACAATATCTATTGTACATGCAACCTCTTTGCAATGGTCATGTTTATATTTCAATAAAGGGCTCACATATTTTTTAAAGAAAACATCCATCTAAAATGGAGAAGAGTAATCGTTAAAAAATAACCACTAATCTCTATAGTAGAAATAATGTTCAGCATTTTTTGAAAGAATACACACGTGTTTTACATAATCTTTATCATTTTGTAAATTCAACCAGGATTGAACATATTGTTGCCATTTTAAACATGTGTGATCGTTATGCATAACACCACATCTTGTTACCATTGAAGGCGAAGCATAATCCACATTCTCAACCTCAAATATTAATGAAACCTAAACATAAGCGAACGTTGTTTAAGTCAATGTATTATAGAGCGAATTAATATCAATCTAAATTTAAATTGGGGTAACAGGATTTTCTTTTTTATGTTAAACATTTAAGTCATATTAGATGTATTGACAACTTGAGCGACTTCAGTATTGACATCGTTCATTCTTTACAATACTGTGGAAACAAAAACTAAAAAACTGGATTATAGATAATGAGATAGGTAAAGAAGAAGACCAACAGACCCTAGTAAGGTTATTCTGATTAATAACAATATAACTGTATAGTGTTATTAATAAATCTATATTTGGAAGGCAAATCTTTGAATAGATGTTCAAAAGTAATTTATCTTGGTAGTACATGATCTTTGATAATAACATAAAAAAATAGAAAGAAGAATTTTATTGAAGGATCGAAGATTTAGTGGCCATTGAAATATATATATAACAATTATAATTTCTTTATGGGGGTCATTCAATAAGTAACGAGACAAATCGCTGTAGCTCAGAAACATTTTGTTTAATCAATACAATTGTTCGCTCAAGTTCGCATCCTTGTACTTAACCTCAAAGGTATTCAGTTAACAATGATGCTGGAGCATTGCACCTCTGAAAACAACGCTCAGAAATTAGATTTTTAGTTGCCGAGGGTATCAAAGGTAGTGAAATCCACGAAAAAACGTTGAAAGTGTACGGGAATTATTATTTGAGCCTTCGAACGTTTACAAATGGGTAGAACAGTTGAAAAGTGGCCGTGTTAAGTGTCTGTGACAAGCAACGAAGTGGAGGACCGGTTGACGTTCCTTCCACGAATCTCGCATTAACGCGTTAATTCAGGACAACAGGCGTATTATTGTTGAACTGATAATTGAAGAAGTGCGAGTGTTGGATCTGTCCATAATATTATTCTGAATAAGCTGCAGTCAAGAAAACTTGTGCGAGATAGGTTCCAAGACAACTTACGGACGCCAACAAAGAAACCAGGTTTCAAATCAGTCAACAGTTAAAAGAACGATGTTTAATTGAAAAAGAATTTTTCAGTAGAATTGTAACATGTGATGAAATATGCATGCACATTTTGAGCCGAGGTCTAAGCGTCAAAGCCTTGAGTGGAAGCATACGGGTTGTCCCACTCGAAAGAAATTCAAGACCCAGCTGTCTGCAGGTAAAGTCATGCTTACAGTATTCTGGGATTCGCACGGGCCTATTTATTGTGACTATTTCGAAGATCAACGAACCATCAACAGCCAGTATTACAGTGATATGTCAGAAAGAAATTAAGGCCTGCCATTCGAACGAAATGACTAAAGACGTGATTTTGCTTCATGACAACGCGCGCCCTCACACGCCACAGTTAGCTCAAGAAACACTTCAAAAAGTGGAGTGGGAGATCCTTCCACATCCCCCCTACAGCCCCGATCTCGCCCCATCGGACTTCCATTTGTTTGGACCCCTTAAAGAGTCTCTACGTGGGAAACATTTTCAATCCAGTGAATAAGTTAAAAATCAGGTACAAAAGTGGCTTCGAGATCAATCCAAAGAATTTTATGCAAGAGGCATACACAAATTAGAAGAACGATGGGACAAGTGTATAAATGTTGCTGGGGACTATGTTGAAAAGGAGCCAAAGTTTTGTAATGATTAAATAAATCGTTGTTGAGCTACAGCGATTTGTCTCGTTACTCACTGAATGACATTCGTACTAATCTAATATACCTATGATAAGTTAATAAATTTTTGATTCATATTATTTATATAATGAACTTTTCTTGACATATACTCACTCATAATTATAGCATAATTTAATTTATATGTATCGAGTTTTATTAAAAGTAACAAAATGTCTATAAATAAATGACAAGATCTAATTATTGCCCAATTTAGATGTGGACAGACATTCTACTTTTTTTGGAAAAGGCATAGAATACGCTTTATTGAGACTATTCTCCCTAAAATGAAAACTTGGAAGAAGGGAGCGATAAGAGTCTTTTCACAAATTGAAAACTTTATTGAAAGCTCGATACTGTATAATTGTTTTATACATTTATATTAGGCCTTTTTCTCATTTAATTCTATCATATTTTGTAAAAGTTATTAAGTCCAATAAACAATACAAAGTTGTAGTAGGTACATATATATAGTTGGGACTATATATATATAGTTGGGATGAGTAGGGATGTTGTTGGTGGGGGAGTGGGAGATTGAAAAACGTATTCTACGCATGTTGCAACTGTCATATGACAGATACCGTTTGAATTGTCATGTATTTTTTTTAACTTTTGTTACATGACCTTTCAATTAATATTTTAACATTTTTTTCTATTGATATAAAACTTCAAAAATTTGATTATATCACAGATAAAAAATAAAGTGATAGTTATTTTCTACAGTTTCTAAATGTGTGACGTTTTATTATTTGTGTGACGTCTTATTAAATGAAGACAATAAGAATGATTTGTCTTCAAATCAATGTTTAAATAAAAAAGTAATGTAATTGAATTAAAAAAAAAAGTTTACTTGTTCTGGAACGATTAGCCTCCCGCCATTTGGAACAAACATAGTTTTGCTTTCGTCCATCAAGCTATTCAAGCTTTCGGCCCAGGCTGGATCAATAGGACCGTCAATAATAATCCATTTTTCACATTGCGTCTTATCTGTTAGAAAATGAACAAATACCATTTTTATTAAAAATAACCTTTTATTTTGGGAAGAGAAAGGGAAACCTATAATTTTTTGCAAGGATTCTTCAATAATTTAGAATCTTCCATTTCTTTACCCAACTTGAACGAGACGCATAATTTAAGCAAGTCAGTATAGGATCTGATTTGATTTCAATGTGGGAAGGCCATTACTCACTACAGCGTCTCGAAACTTAGCGGCAGTATTCATCAACCTTACCTCTGATAATCAACAATAATGATAGGGAGAGTGTTGGGAAGAGGAAGATGATTAATATAAACAAAAGTGCTGCAAAGGACTCAAAAAAATTTTGTAATACTTAATTTTAATTCATCAACCAAGTTGTTTGAGTTATTCTATTATAACTCGCATTTGAGTTATTATATTAATCAGTAATAATAATAATATAATATAATAGTATATATTTATATTGCTTTTAACGATTACATATCCTCCTAGCAAGGAGCTGAACCCAACAGACTAATCAAGTTATAGTAATAATTTTATTATGAGATTAATTAAATTTTAAGATTTTAATACTAAATAAATACAATAAAATTAAAAATAATAAAAATTAACATTAAGCTTAGAATTAATCAAAATAAACTGATAGAAGTCTTAGAACGAAATCAATAAATATAGTGAAATAAAATAATTAATATAGAAATAAAAAGTGGCTGGTTACATTATTAATAAACAGAATTTACTAAAATATTTCAATGTTTTATAAGGTTTTTAAAAAGAAATTGAAAAAATACCCTTTTAATAAAACTATTAAATTGAAAATATAATTTAATGAAACAAAAATAAGAGCTAAACTTGATACAAAATGGACAAATTTTAAACGCACCTTCAGTGTAATAATACAGATCGTTAATTTTATTTGTATTGTATTGCAAATATTGCTTACAAAGACTTAGTCTTATAGCAAGAGTTTAACAAAACATATTAAACAAAGTACATATTTTATCGAGTACAAAAACAGAACAAAAATAAACAAAGTTAACATTCTTTTGTACAATTTTTTTCCTCCCAATTATAAATGCGTAATTCATACATATCACATATCTTCATGTTATTCTTATGCTGAACATTTTTATGTGCTTATATAGGAAGGCGCATAATTTACCAACAAACATAGCCCAACATGAATCCAGAACATCACTGTTTTGTTAAGAGTTTCCTAAATGTTATTTAATTTATGTTTATGATTTATCACTAGCAGAGATCCCATTGTGTTTTGAATAGCGTAGATAGCGATATGCTTTTGTCTGAGTGAGGAAAAAACAGGGCAAGTGATCAAAAAGTACTGCAAAATATCAATTTCAACAGGTTTACAAAGCTGGCAAGCTTTAACCTCTGAGAATTCGTAATTTATTCCAGCTAAAAATAAGCAGGAGCCTTTTTACTTGCCAGGCGAATCTGTGAAATTGATTTTAACTTATTTATGTGCGAAGGAAACTCAAAATATGGCACAGAAATTCCCAGTGAGCTAATATATCTGTAGTAATTATTAAACAAGGGGTTTACAATTTGTTCCACATCTTTGGATATTACCACACATCGTAGAGTATTTTTAAAACATTCCAACAATCTCTTATAGTTCAAAGAAACTACTTCATGGCTCTGACTAATCCAGACACCCTCCGCCCCGATCATTACAAGATAATTTCTCAAATAGACGCACCAATTGTAGGGTATAGTATTACAATTTATGAGTTCAACTAATCTATTATAGCAGAGTTTGGGAATTTGTTCACTAGGCATTACTAATAGTTTAAGCCTCCAGCCTACAAGTCTTTTAAATCTTTTGTACTGAATGTGAACACGTCCAGTTTCTGCTCTTACGTAAAAATTAGGTGTATTAGTTGGTAAATGGAGCAGTTGTTTAAAATAAGGTAATTGACATTTTTTTTAATAAGTCAGCCTGAATGCGGCCCCTTTATCTCAGAAGTATAAAACAGTATGACTCTACAAGTGGGTCAAATAAAACAGTTTAGTTTTCCAAGTATCAGATTTGGAGCGACTGAGCAGTTTTAGTACAGAAGTTTTGGCAGAGGCAAAGTTAGCACAAAAAATTTGTTTTCTAGAAGTATTAAACAGCACTCCAGGTACACAAATTTGTTCGCCATGTTATATTTTCACCGCAGTATGTAAATTTATTAATTTTATCCATGTCACCGCCTTTTCTGAAGGGGCTAACACTGTTTTTTCAGGATTTACTTTTATGCAGTTTTTTTACAATTATCGCATGTAATTTCAATTTCAGTTGCAGATCTCGCCAAGAGAAGCCAAACATAACCATATCGTCTGCATACAACGGGCAGACTAATTCTTTGTTTGGAGTTAGGGGTATCCCTATTGCATTATTATTCACATAATGATCAGCAATATATATATATATCATTGATATATATATATAGAGAATAACTGCGGGGAGTACTCCGTTCATAACTGGGATTTTATTTGACACACTACAACCCTCAGTTATGAAAAAATTGGCAGAGTTTTAAAATTGAAATGCGCAAACATTTTTCACTAAGGAATATAATTTGTGCCACCGCAGTCACCGAAACCCACGCTCGCCTAAAGTCTACAGACGCAAGACTTTCCTCCACTTAAGTCTTAGTTGTAAAGTTGATGACCGATGTCAAGGCATATATTCTGTCCCGACATCCCATTACTTTCCGAAATCCCATTTGCTCATTAGGGATGATATGCCTATCCTGAACCCACTGGCTAACGTATTGTGAACAATACCTGTCAACAGTTTTGTGGTATTGTTCATCATTGCGAGCCCTCTATTATATAGATCAGTTAAGCAGCCTTTTTATACATTAATTTCAATTTAATTTGAGTCTACGCTTCAGGGGTAGATTCGTTAGCCAAACTTTATTAATATATTTAATAACAGCAGGAGCCAGTTATCACTCAAGCGCTTTATACATTCATTAGGAACATTGTCCAACCCTGGAGTTTTATTGGTTTTACTATTTTTGATTAGAAACACAATTCCTCAATGCTTATTTCCGAGTCCAATTTCGGTTGAAAATGATGATGAAATATTAAGAGTGTTCTAAATTTTACGGGGCAAAATTGTTTATAAAATGCTTCCTATTGATCTAAATTAATGCTACTATTTTGTTCAGGATATTTAAAATTATATCTCCTAGTCACGGAGATAATTCTCCAATGAAAACACCAAAATTCTCGGGAATTTTTAGGGTTTCTCGAGATTAATGTTATATTGTAATAATACATTTTTTTTGCAACCTGAATTACATTTTTATATAATCGTTAATTTTATTTATATTATCAATACAACTTCAAATTTTAGTGTTAGCTGTGGAAGCCAGAGTCAACACTAAAAATGCCACTAAATAAAAAAAAATCATTATTCAACTTACCCCAATAGAATTTCTTCACTAATAAAGAGAAAATGCCATCTACCCATTCATTAGTTTTCGGAATTATTTCACCATAAATTTCACCAATTGTTAAAACAGCAGGATTCATGGTATACCACTTGAAAAAAGAGATTACTAATGTGAATACTGAATTTCGTCCGAAATAATATACCGAGACCTTTTAGAAGTAAAAAATAAATAAATAAAAGTTTAAACAAACTGTCTGTGCGGCAGACACCCAAGGCGAGATGGCGAGCAGCCGGTGAACAACAAAAATGAATAATAATGTAAAACAAAATGAAAACGAGACTTACCCTTAGGAGATGGTGAGTGATGAAGCGAAGAAGTGTTGATGAGACGACTGGCGAACTGAGAAAGGAAGGTGTGGCGAATGTGTGTGTGTGTGTGGCGAAAGAAAGGAACTCAGGTGAGCGTAAAGGGATTGGAATGCTCCGTAGAAGCGGATGACGCTGTTGTTGAAGTGGCGGGTGATGGCGATTCCAATAAGGCGCAAACGATATATCCTCGTGAAGGTGATGGCGAGGAGAGATGATTTATGGCTACTCACCGATGGTTAATATTAATTAACCAGGCGAACAGGAGCGTGTAAAGAGACGCGGAATATAATGCGAATTCACAGTACAACCCAGACTAAGAAGAAGAAAAAGCGGTAAAACAGAGTGTTGTATCGGCGGGAAATTGGAGGCAAGTGAGTCGGAAAAGACAAATAGAGGCGGCCGGATGTGCAAGCGGATGGTGGGGAAGATGTGGTGTGATGCGGGGAACGGATACAGTGAAAAAAGGTGAGAGGGGGCGGAGCGGAGATACAATACGGGTGAAGGAAGACGGTGACTCTTTCCTTAAGAACGGATACAGGAAGACGTGGGTAGAGGGTTCGGAGAATGCGCTCGCACGCACAGGGGATGCGTGAGCGGGAGAGCTGGGCGCACTAACACACCGACCCAACATCCCGCCCGCCCTGAAGACTCAGCTTCAGCGCTTACTGGGACGGGAGCGGACAGAGTTTGGTGAGCGGATGGCGGATGCTGCCGGAAGCGGTATGGTCGTCGGCGACACGACTGATGGATCACGTCCAGGATGAATGGCGGTGGCGCCACATAATTCACTGGCGCGACGGAACATTGTCCTGATGGACGATGACGATGGTGCCCGGCTGGCCTCCGTAGCGGGAAGAAGCACTTGGTGCGTTGTTGGAGAGTGTGGAGGTACTCTCGTCGCCACGCTTCCAAAAGTTCTGTTGGATGCGCTGGGTCAGTTGCCATCGGGACAGGCGATTGACATTGAGGGCAGTAACATTGCGCTCAGAAGGCGCGGTGAGGGAGCAAAAGACCAGAAAATGGCCGGGCGTAAGGGGTTCCGGATCGTTCGGATCGGAAGAGAGGGCGCTAGTTCAAGATCGCCTCGACGTCGGTAGTCACGGTGAGCAGTTCCTCGTAAGAGAGGCGTTGATCACCCACGATGCGGGTGAGGTGGAGCTTGGCGGATTTGATAGCCGCTTCCCAGAGGCCTCCAAAATGGGGACTGGCGGGGGGATAAACTTTCACTCAATACCAGCGGAAGCGGCAGCTCGAGAGACGGCTTGTAGGTGACGTTCATCAGCCAACAGGCGACCGAGTTCACAAAGTTTGTTGTGGGCTCCAACGAAGTTGTTCTGTTATCGGAAAAGATAGTGGTAGTGGAGGGCGGCGAGGAAGGCGGATGTAGATAACTCCGACGCGATCTCGAAGTGTACGGCTTTAGTGGTAAAACAGATGAAAGCCACCAAATAACCTTTAATGACCACCTCGCCGCAGAGGCGAGCGCTAGAAATGGCGAATGGGCCGGCGAAATCAACGCCGGTCACGGTGAAGGCTGTGGCGGCGGTGACGCGTTGTGGGGGGAGGTTGCCAATGGGCAGGATGACGGGGCGCGGTTTAGCGGTGAAGCATCGGTTACATTTCCCGATACGACGGCGCACCACATTGAGGCTATCCAGGATCCAATAATGGTGGCGGATATAGGCGTGAGTGGCGAGAGCTCCGGCGTGTAGAAGGCGAATATGGGCGTCGTCGATGATAAGCAGTGTGAGCGGATGCTTCTTGGGAAGCAAGGCGGGGTGGTGGTAACCATATGGACAGGTGCAGCTGGCGGTGAGGAATTCGGTGCGGTGGGCGGAGGGATTGCGGCAGTTGAATAGAAAGCGCAGACAGTAGGCGGTTACGCGCTGAAGAACCATTAGCGAAGAGAAGCGTTCAAATACGGTGTCATCCTCGGTGGCGGCGACAAGCACAATCGAAGCGGGGGGGAGGGCGGCGATGAGACATGGCGCCACGCGTTAGGCGGAAGGAGTTCTTGAATTTCGGCCACCCGATTGCCGACGAAGGTCTTCCACCGGTGACTCTCCCCGCGAATCCAGGCGAGTGTGACCGTGGAATCGGAGAACGCGGTAAGAAGGGCGCCGAGATGTGGAAGTATGCGCGTATTAAGCGCGTGGAGAAATTTGGAGAGGAGGTGGGCGCCACATAATTCAAGGCGCGGTAAAGATATGGCTTTTGTTGGGTGCCAACTTTGATTTAGCGGTGAGGAGGTGGACGGGACGTGGTGATGGCCGTTTGCAGTGGTTGTGAAGAGAAAGAAGACTGCGCCGTAACCCGATTCGGAGGCGTCGCAGAACCAGACAAGATGATGAACAGACGAGGGATGAACGGTGGGCAATAGGCGCGGTATTTGAAGGTGGCGAAGGTCCGGAAGGTGACTCTGAAAGTCATGCCAAGGAGCAACGAGCTCCTCGGGCAGGGTTTGATCCCATTCCAATAGGAGGCGGCATAGCTGAAGGAAGAACAGTTTGGCGCGGAACGTGACGGAGTAAACCACCCTAGAGGGTCGAAATGCGCGCCATCTCGAGGATGGAGCGTTTGTGGAGGTGGGATCATTCATGCGGACGGCTTAGAAGAAGGTGTCTGCGGTGAGGTTCCATCCTAGCCCCAAAATTTTTAGAATTTGATCTCGGTCGAGGCACAGCGGATCCTCAGATGTGGTAGCCGGCACTGTTCAGGCGGAAGATCCTACAAGAGGGCAGGAGAGTTGGAAGCCCTCTCGAACCCACCCGCCATGAGCAGCTGCTGTAGGTGAGCGCGTAGGGCTTGGGCTTCCGACTCAGACGAGACCCCAGTGAGGATGTCATCGACGTACACGTCATTGAGTAATGCGGTTATTTAGAAGATATTTATCTCCTTCATCAGACGCTAGCTGGCGAAGGGTCCGTAGGGCGAGGTAGGGTGCGGGTGACACGCCATAGGTCACCTTGTTCAGACGGAAGGACGAAATGGGGTCTTGTTCAGAGAATCGCCAAATTATACGCTGAAAATCCCGATGGTTTGGGGCGACAAGGATTTGGCGGTACATTTGCCGAATGTTGCCGGTGAAGACAATGGCGTGAAGGCGAAAACATAGAAGAAGTGTGGCGATATCAGCTTGAAGTTTGGGACCGGTGAGTAAGAGGTCGTTCAGCGAGCGGCCGTTAGAGGAGGTGCAGGAGGCATTGTATACAACACGCAGCTTCGTCGGCGGGTCGTCATGCCGATGAACCGCATGATGGGGAAAATAGTAGCGCTCTTGCATGGGCGGAGACTCATCAGGTAGGACCGGCTCCATGTGAGCACTATCTAGATAATCCTTCATGAATTCCCGATAAGCGTCGCGTAAAGGCAGATTCTGATTAACGCGCTTTTGCAACCGGAGGAACTGGCGGGTGGCGACGGTAACGGACATTCTTCCCTCTCTCTCCCTTTCCTTTCCAGTACTCGGGGTTCTTTAAGGATCCTTCCTATCCATTCGGATATACCAGTCCCCTTAGAAGGGTAGAAGCAAATTCATTTTTCATTTCATTTTTTCATTTTATTTACAATCTTAACATTTTGATGGTGCCTGAGATCTCTCTCATACCCACCTTACAAAAGTCTATACAATTTAAGACAACTACTTTTGAAAACTAACAATTTATAAAAATTTGAAGTTAAAATTAAAATTTAAATAATAAAAATAATATTGAATATAAAATATAGGTTTAACTATGCCTGGAAAGGGTAGAAGCACAAGGTCGTTTTACAAGAGAAGGTTGTCACCACCACAAGAGGCTGAAGTGCCACCCCAGGCACTCCCCCGCTTAACCCCACAAGGAGCCAGGTTGAGTTGTACGCTCAACCAGCGCGTGGGGCCAACATTCATCCACTACCAGATCGTAGAGAAGGCTAACTCTATTTTAGCTCCGGTGGGCCGCACCCCCTAGCGAAGGGGACTTCCGTCATCGGATGCGACAGCAAGAGTATCCCGGGTATACCCATCCGCTCAGTTCATGTCCCAAGGGACAGCGGAGCTATTGGTTAACCAACGACCACTACGAGTCCTACCTCAATTGCAAGCAATTAAGCTTGGAAAACGACGCTGCTTGCGCTCGTAGTTCATTACTTCGCTATATTATCTATAGCGGCGTGACTGATCGCACGCCCGATGATCTTACCACTTGCTATCTACTGATTTTGACCCGTTGCCTCAGGGATCAGGGTACAGTATCCCAGGAACCAAAAACCCATCGGCCGATGGGGAGTGAAGGGAAAAAGGAAGAAGACCAAGAAGGAATGTGAATAGGGATAAGGTATCCCTATAACCTGGAGAACCAGTGGCTGATTGCATCTGACAGAGATGGGCGATGGTGACGCCATGTATCTACGCCTGAAAAGGGGGGGGGGAATTGCTCTCAACTGCAACCAACGATCCTATATGCAACTTAAGCCTATATACCTCACCTAACTATATACAACCTACAAGCTCTAAATATACAACTCCTAAACTACCAACAATTCCTACCCACTAACAACAAACACCCAATTACACCCTAAACCTAACCTATATACACGATCCTCGAACAACACCATCTAACCTAACCTAAACTGTATACAACCTAAGTCTAACCTGTACACCCCCTACCTACATACAACCCAACCAATAAACCCTATACAGGGAGAGCTGAACCCTCGCTAATTTTCCAAGATACGGCCAGGCCTCCCTACTCCTACACCCTTCCCATCCTTCCGGCCACTCCACTCTACGTCTCACCATTTCCCTTCTTACATTAAATCTCTCCCTATCACCACACCCGCAATCAACACTTTGTGCCTAATCGTATCCACCGCACCTTAGTAACAGCTCTCCCTTTCCTCCCTCCCAAATCTATACAGGTAAGCCCTTCCGGCCCCATGCTCCGTAACTACCTGTGTAACAAAGTGGTCCGTGTCCCACCATCTCTCCCGCAACCTCTTTCTAACATACGGGATTCACTCAAACACCGGCCTCTCTCTCTGTTCCGTCCTCCACAATTCCTGCATCTCTCTACCAATTCCCACCTTATCCAACTCTTCATCTTCTTCTCCCCTTCCATCTCTATCTCCCTTCCCCCTAGCTCAAACTCTAAACCCCGCCTAACCCTGTAGCCCAAGTACGCCTCCTCCCTTTTCAACACAAGCGGCAACACCCCCGCTAACACCGGGAGAGCTAGTTAGAAATTGTTCTATACCCCTATACCAAGGACAGCAAAATCCTTCTCTGACTCTCTTCCAGTCTCTTTCTATCCACAATCAAGAGCCTGGGCCAGACGAATCCCGTTCCGAAACGCCATACTGACTCAATCACACTTTTGTAAACCTTCACCATCTCCCTAAACCCATATCCCCACTCAACCTCCTCAATTTCTCCCATCTCTTTTCCACACTCTCACACATTCTTTCCACATGCAATCCAACTACATCCCAGATACTTATACTCTCTCACCACATTCACTCTAACTCCACTCATATCCATCCGGGGAGGCTTCTCCGCATTTAACCGCCCTTTTAACAACATTGCCGCCGTTTTTTACACACTCACACGCAACTTCCTCTCCGCGCACCATTCATACACTAGCGTACAGCATTCAGATCCCCTCCATTCTAACTCATTCCTTAATTCTCCCTCAACCAACGCACACATATCGTCCATGAAGGCGAACCCAACCAACCATACCTCCGGCTCTAAGCACGCTCATAATCTCGTTAAAGATTATACACCACAAATATGGCCCTAACACCGACCCTGCGGGCACCCCCGCTATACATCTTCCCTTACCACACACGACCTAGCCATCAACACTACTGACCTCCCTGTACCAGAAAACTCAAGATAACCGCATAGATCTCCCGGGACACCCCCAACTCTATCAATTTACCTTGCAAATGCAGCCACCACAAGTGGTCGAATTCCTATGTGCAAGCGGAAATAATGGGGAAGAAGGGTGGTGGTGTATGCGGGCAACGGATACGGTGAAAAAAGGAGAGTGGGGTGGAGCGGGGTTACTATGGGGCGAAGGAGGAAACTGACCCTTTCCTTAAGAACAGATACAGGAAGACGTGGGTAGAGGGTTCGGAGAAGGCGCTCGCACGCACAGGGGATGCATGCGCGCATGAGCGGAAGAGCTGGGCGCAGTAACACTCCGACCCAACACAAACAATATGCTAAAGTCAATTAAGTAGTTTACATGATATTAAGAAAATTGTTTAAAATTATTTTTATAGCACACAATTAATTTCTACCGACAAAAAAATTGTGAAGAGAAATTTCTCTATGACTTTCTCTTAAGGGTACAACTGACAAATTTCTGCAAATTTGGAACTTTTACTGAACTTTTAATTGGCCTTATATTACATATTATACTGGCCTTTTATTTCATAATATAATAATATGAGATGAGGCTTTCATTTTTGTTTTTTAGGGTATAAGGGACTACCTGAATGTGACTACCTACCTACCCCATGACCTACGGTCATACAAGAATCTGACCTCATCTACTATTCTTTGCCATTCGCGTCTATCCGCTGCATGCCTCCTCCATCGTCTAATTCCAAGTTGCTTCAAAGTATCGTCGATTTATCTAAATCGGGGGTGTCTGTTCGACGTGTTCCAGTCGGTTTGCCGATCAAGATTTTCTTTGGGATCCTTTGATCAGGCATCCTTCAGACATGTCCTATCCACCTTAAATGGTACATCAAGTTCCTGAAACATTTGTCGTAGATCTCATTCTCCCATATTCTCCATTCAAGTCATACATCACGTCCAATCTCATAAACAACTCATATATTCTTCTGATTATTTTCCTCTCCCAGATGTTAAGGATTCTCTCGATTTCCTTCGTCAGTACCCAGGATTCATAACCGTAAGTGACAACTGGTCTTATCTCCCCCAGCATTTCATTGACTTTCAATGATCAATGCTCCCAAATACTTAAATTTGCTCACCACCCGGAAGCTAATCACTCCAGCTCTCCATGTCTCTTCAGATCTTCCTGGGTTCCTGAAGTCTTCATATACACTGCTTTTTCTGCATTAATTTGTAGTTCCAACTTCTTTGCCGCAGCCTCAAACTCCTGATAGGCTGCTGCAGATCGCGCTGATAATACGCTGTCATCTGGTAAGCTAGGTGTTGAGACAATCTGTTGTATATGGTGCCATTTGGACTGGTGTGAATAGCACGAATGGCTACTTCAAGAGCTAGGTTGAAGAGGATGGGTGAAAAAGTTTCACCTTGCCTGAGGCTATCCCTAACCACAAATGTATTGGTCAGCATCTTCGACCTTAACCTTACAGTGTCTTTCTTTCAATCTGACTAGCTTTCTGGGTATTCCTAATTTTAGCATGGCTTTCATCAGTTGCTCTCTGTTGATACTATCGTAAGCCTGTTTAAAATCGATAATCAGATGGTGCAGATGGATGTCGAATTCATGAGCCTTTTTTTAACATTTGCCGTAATGAGAATATGTGATCTACAGTACTCCGGCCTTTCCTGAACTCACACATATTATCTGAGAATTTTTTCCGCCCAAATTTGTAATTTCTGGTTGAGGATGATCGCGAATATCTTATCTGTTTCTAATAAAACAATGCCCCGATATTTTCGCAATTTGATTTACCTGAATGTGACTAAAGCGTAGAAACTGGTCAGCGTTTCGTTAATCTCCAACAAAACTTGTAGTCTGACGGTCTTTTTTATTCAGCCGGTATCTACGACCAAACTACTCCATTGGGCAGAGTTGGATAACAAGTACATATCTGGTAGTCATATCTGGTAGTTAGCATTCCTAGTATAAAGAAAATCACCATGGCATTATATCAGTGCTTAGTTGCCGCCAACTTATGCTTAACTTCTTTGCGGGAAAGCATAAATAAACTTCCAATAGTACTTCTCATTGTGATATTCCAGAAATGAAAGAGCTTTGGGTTTGGTGCAACTGCAATGACACTTACCTTTTAGCACCGCTAAAAGAATTATTAAAGGAAGGTTAAAGGGATTCCTTCAGAATACCTCAAGAGAGCGGCAATTGAAAAGCTTAGGAAGTCCTTTTGACTAACCCCATATCAAATTAATTGACCGGGCAAAAAAGTTGCATGTTCCGCAAGCAAATCGACCATGATTTCTGGCAAAGCAACTCTATAGAGTTGGAAAGATCAATTCTCTGACTTGTCCTTGTCCCACTCTCCCTGTCACCACTCTAATCCTCTTCAGTTAATTAAAGAAGTGTTTTGAAAAAGTCTCCTTCAACAAGACAATGCAAGGGCGCACACGTCAAGTCAATCATTTTCAGTAATCTTAACTTTCAATTTTGAGAAACATTTTGGTGGAAAATTGAACGGGCAAATTGTTTTTGTGATTTATGAGGAATCTGTGACGTTAGATTTCGTTAGTGATGTTAATGGAGCTGTTAAATATTATTAGCTGTTTTCTTGACTACAATGTAATCGCTTCGACTACTACCTTTAAGATTAAATATTAATTTCCCACCATCACTATATTTATGTCAGGGTAACTGAGTAAAAATTTCAAGTTTAAGGAAAATTTCTCAATTTTATAATTGTATTAAGTGCAAAGTAAAAGAAAATCGGACAATTTTTTCATTTTTGAATATTTTGTGCTCATACGTTTCACAGGCTCTAGAGGCCCAACTAGAATATAGTATGATACTAAATCTCGGTGAATCCCGTGATTCTTCGAGCCAATCCTCGGAGCGAAAATCCACATCCATAAGAGATGCTAAGCGCTAGGGTTCTCATGTGGTAGCATATTTTTCGTAAATTTAGGATGAAAGGGTGAATTTTCTTTTGTTTCATTTAAATTTTGTGAAGACCCAGTTTGTTTAGCTGTGACCCAAGCTCGGGCCGCGGATTAAGTCTGGGAAATGCTGCTCTGTAATATTACCTCAACGTTTTGATAAGTGCCATATCCTTTTGCTTTTAAATTTAACATTGCCGCTTTTAATAGAGTCCATGTAGCTGTTTTGGCAGTTGCCGAAGTTCCCATTATTATCACAGCAGGCCGAGTGCATTTCATCTCATACAAATGTATTGCTTTTTGTAATAGAATATCGGTACACTGGAACAATTTATTTTACATAGTGAATGAATCTTTTTATGAATTATTTGTGATAATGTATACTGTTTACCTGATAGTTAAGATTATTACATTCTTCCTTAATAGCTTGTAAAAGTACTTCATTAACATTTGCTTTTGGATATAATTCAGGAAAGATTGATTTAACAATATGATTAACAAATTGATAGTCATGTGCATCCATTAAAGCCATATGCTTCTCCTTAATTGTAACTAAAATCACTTCATTCTCACTTAATTCAGGTTGGTTAGTCTTAATTTTTACGACATCCTTCAATAAAGCTACTAATCCTCTTAATCCAAAATTATATTCCAATTCTTTATTATCATCATGTTGTGATACCTTGTAAATAGCGAATATCTGGAATTAAAAATCACATTAAATTTCATTTACAATAATATCCACTTACCTTAAACACAATGTATTTGCGATATTTAAAATTTTTTTCAGAAGCACCATCTGATTTACTGCATAAATTTCTAGTTTAAAAAAACGTTTCGATTAAAAGTTAGAATTGTGATAAGAATTTATGTTAATAAATAAAACCTATTTTTCTGACTTCTGAATGAATTCTGGGTTTTACCCAATACCAGTTCATTCTTAATTTGTTGTATAAGGAGCCAGATGAAAGGTAAGCCTTATTATTATTTTTACGAAACTCATCTATCTAATCTAGAAACTCGGGGCCTCCATAAAGAAGGTTCAGCACTTAGACCTCAGCTGGGCCCATTGTGCATTCATCTAACTAAAATCATTAAAGATTTGCAAATTTAACACCCTAAGAAATTATATGAAAGTTCCAAACAAAATACCTAAGGATATATAAATTACAACTTAGCATTGCTGTTGCTAAAGCCATTGGTGTCGGATGTTGGAGATATTCAGTAGAACGTTGTACGGGTACAGTTCAATTTTAATTTTCTTCAGTTTCTAAAGTAATGTAACTAAAAGAAAAAAATAGATGTTAGAAGTGAAAAAAAGTTAAACTGAACATTTTAATATGCACTTAGTACAACGACAGCAGCCCCAGCTATTTCAGAACAAAATTGGACTATCCGCGGAATTAACTGAAGAAACTGTAACTATCTCTCGAATTACATTAATTTCATCTTGATCTTTCTCAAAGACAATTAACATTGTAATCTAATGAGAATCTACTTCATTCTCAATTGTAATTAGTAGAACATAGGTTATCAGTGAACTCTGATGAAAACTATATAAAGCCTGTCAGTGGACTCCTATCGATAACTGCAAAGAAGACAAAGCTGGAAAATCCAACCCACTAAACCAATGGGAAAACTCATTAATCACTTAGAGATCCAGAGAAAAACTTCTCTCCGTTTTCTCTTTGAAATTCGGTTCAATACATTCGATATCGACATTTCTTACCTTTTTTGCTAGTAATTTTGCTTCAATAAAGCCTTCTCTGATTAGTATATTTTCACAAATAATAAAAGAATCGGGCTGTTGTATTGATACTGGACGAAGTAAAAGCCTCAAAGAATTCGGCAACTGTTTATGAAAACCAACTTCTGTAGCTGAAATGACACATAATAATAATAAAGAAGTCAGATGATATAGCCATTATTATGAAAAATAATTATCAAAAAAAAAAAAAATGACAACATTAAATTACACAATTTTATTTAATTTATAAAAACATTAACCTGGTCGATTGTTGAATGATATAACTAAAGTTGGGACTAATTTCGAAATTATTCCATCAATTATAAATTCGTTTTGTTTTGCAGAAAGTGCGTTAAGTATTGTTTTGATAAGTTCAGTTAAAACAGCAAGTAACTCGCTATTTACACGTGAGGCTTCTTCAAAACAAATCCAAGCGCCAGTTTGTGCCATTCCTAAAATAAGGCATGATTATTTTTTTATCTATGGTATTATTATACAACATATTAAATGGCATATAAAAAAGTTAAAAGCATATTAAAAGTTTCTTTTTTTTATTAAAATTACCTCTTTGCCTATATAGCCTTTTGTTCTGAAAAGAAATATAAAATATTTATTTGTACATTAAAATTACCTGATAGAATGCGCGCCAAACTTTTATTATCCAATCCTTCAGGAGAATTATAAACAACAAAATAATTGGCAGATATTTTCGCGAGTTCTTTAACAGTTTCTGTCTTACCAGAAGCTGTGGGACCCGAAGAAAGGCTACCTCTGCATAAATACAAAGCCGTAGTCATACTTAAAAACACTCTGCAAATATTGAAAGGTCACATTTTTCAGTTAATCAGTATTTCATTATGTGCTATATAATAAAATTACAATTAATAAACCAAACCTTTCAGTCAAAGGTGTGATTATTATTCTTTCTACATTTCCTATATACTCATAACCATATGAAATTACGGTCATATTTTGCCTTATTGTGCAATCTTGAACATCGTTTTCTCCATAAAATCGCATCTGACTATTCCATTCATAAGAATTCACATGAAGACAATCTGGAAACCACATCAACATCTCTATAGGTAAATTCGTTTATACAAATTATCATTTTGAAAACTTGAGATGTAGAGTCAAGATACATTTTTAAATTAGTGATTCTTTTTCTTAAATCTCTTAGTAGCGCCAACTGCCGTAAAAACTGTGGTTTTACGACCTAAGAGAAAGGGCGACTGATACACAATTTATTTTAATACAATATAGATTTTCAGCTGGTTTATGAAGAGGATTAAATCAATCTTTTATAGATTCATGAATATGTGATTATCTTAGAGTTTGACAATTGATAAGGTAAAGATAAATAAATCACTGAGCTGGTTTTGATTTTAATCCAGAATATGAATTAGCTGTTTAACTCAGTTATCTTTTGAAATAAGATACTTCTTTATAAATCTGGGAAGAGATTTTCTGAGTGATTAGCGCACTGGACTCCCACGTGAAGGCCCTGGTCGTGTCCAGCTGTGGTGCCCTTAGATTTTCTCTTCTTACGAGCCTCTACAGCTCACTGTCCGGTGATGGACAGTGTTGTCTGTAACAAGAGTACACTCTTGTGTGCTCCGGCAGAGCACTGAGAATGCTACGGTGCCTATGACTTGCCAAGAGTTGAGAAAGTAACAAAGTAAATCAGCAATTATTACATAAGTAACAAGCAAATTAAATTTTACTGACCGTACAGTGAAAAATCTTAACATTTCATTCTTTTAGAACCCCTAAAATAAATTTTCCCCATAAAATGTTTCCAATACAAATGATATATATTTAATTAGTATGCAAAGTTTAGAGAAAATCATTGGAGCCAATTGAGAAAATTGCGAAAAACTGGAAAAGTCATTCAACCTGAGGGATATGCCCAGAAAGCTTTCTATATAATTAAATTTATTTCTGGAAAGGATGGCCAGGGAGAAAAACTCTAATATCAAACATAACTTACCAAATGTTATCAATCGTTCCAATACATCTCGATTATGTATTTCAGTTGTAATAAGTGAAACAATTTTTACCTTTTCCATAAAAGCCAAACCAAGTCTTACAGCAGCTATGTAATTTTCTATCATTTCAATCTAAAAAATATATATATATATTATATACAAATGAAATAAAAAAGTTTTGTAAAATATGTTTTCTTAGAAAACCGTCAAAATCAATTTACAATTTATGAAATAATCCTTATTTGCTAATAAAACTAAAGTACCTGATTTCTCCACTTTACTTTTAGCATTTTTTGGGGATTATTGCTCACGAGTATTTCTATACATTCTTGTGTCCATATTATCTGAAATTGGTATAAATGTACAATTATTACTACCACTAATTTCTCTTTTTGCTATAAAAGGAATATTTGCAATCTTGTCAAATATTCCAAATTAAGTTTCCGAAGGAAATACAAGTATTTATGTATAATAAGAAAATAATCTACTATAATACATACCTACTGTAATTCTCACTGTCTGCGCGGCAGACAGCCAAGGCGAGATGGCGAGTATCGGGGAAAACCAAAAGTGAATTATAATGTAAAACCAATGAAAACGAGACTTACCCTTTGGTGACGATGAGTGATGAATCGAAGATGGGTTGATGACGAATGGCGAGAAAGGAAGAGGTGGCGTATGTGTGTGTGTGAGGTGCGTAGGTGGCGAAAGAAAGGAACTCAGGTTTAAAGGGATTGGAATGCTCCTTTGGAAGCGGATGACGCCGTTGTTGAAGCGGCGAGTGATGGCGAGTCCACTAAGACCGGCGATGCGCGTGAGCAGGAGAGCTGGGCGCAATAACCACCGACCCAACACTCACAATATTAATAGTGAATGTTACTAAAGACGAAATTTGTTTTTGTCTGCATGGAAGATACCCAAGGTGAGGTGGCGAACAGCGGACAAATAAAGTGGTTCGCCTTTCGCCACTAGGGCTCCTTCTCACATTTGAGCAACTCACCGTGCCATCGCCTTTACGAAGATACGTCATTTGCGCCCCGTTTGAATCGCCATCACCTGCTAATTCATCAACAACATCATCCGCTTCACAGGAGCATTCTACATTCCTTTTCCGCCTATCCGCTTTCCCCTCATTCACTGTACACATACCTACGCACCACGTCACATTCCTTTCTCTCTTATTGCAGCATCTACCTCAAGTCTTTGCTTCACCTACCAAAGGATAAGTCTCGCCTTTCTTCTGTATTTCTGTTTATTACGTTAGTGTTATTTTTGTTTATTTTCCCGCTGTTCGCCACCTCGCCTTGGGTGTTTGCCTCGCAGACATTGTGGTCCTCCGGGCTGGACGTAGTGGGGAGAGGAACGTGATGGAATAGGAAAAGAAATGGAAAGGAAAGATTAGGCGGAGCGGGGATATTATGGGCTGAGGCAGGAAAGCTGCCCCTTTCCAAAAAAAAACAAAAAAAAAAAAGGGGGAAAGGATGGCGAGTTAGGGAAGTGATTAGTGCGGATTAGGAGTTTTGAGAACGAGCGCCCCCCCCACACTCACACCGGGGGGCGCGCGCGGAAGTAAGAGACAGTCGGACTAACAGACCGTCGGAACATTAAATGTATTGTTGCATACTTACAACATATTTAATATTTCCTTATATCATAAGAAAGACTTACTCGATTTTACATAGAACCTATAAAAAAGATTCAGTCATTCCTTCATACAACTTCAACCAGCATAAAATAATTGTAAGTTTTTTAGCTAGACGTTAAGCCAGCCTGTAAAAATAAGCAATACTTTCCTTCTGGGCTTATTATGAAAATCAATGAGAACTTAACTTTTGGTGATGAAGGTTATCTATACTTCTATCCAAAGAAGTAAAAAAGTAACTTTCCACATCTTTACTAACAGCAAACTCACTTAAGAAATTTTGGTCGCCATTAATTAAAATATATATTATGTTTAGAAATATAACCTTTGATGCTGTTAAACATAATTGGGCACAATGATTTTTTGCCCATATTACTCGTTCTGAATGCTGCTGAATTAAATCTAGCGTAGCTGTTTTTAGATATTCTTTTAAGGTCAACTTCATGGCATCTTCTAAAATGTTAATAATCATTGTTAATTAAAAAAAAAACCTAAGTATAAAGCGCATTTTATTAGCAAATTATCAAAAAATAAAGAAATTACCAATACTATTTACCCAATCTGCTAAAATGCCATTGTACAGTATAGGTTTGATCCATTTAACAACTTCTTTATCTTCGCTTATCATCGCCCTTCCAAAATAATGAGAACCCTTAATTTTTTAACATAGAAAAACAAATTATTTGCTAAAAGGCAATTTAGTAAATAAAACAAGAAATTTATCAATACGTGAGGATCAACATACTGCTGTCATGGGCCGGCTCTGGTAAGCTCGAAGCTCTAAGCAATATTCTGCGCTTAGAATTTTAAGTTTTATTAAAATTAATTCTGTTAATTGTGTTAGAATATAAGAATCACTAAGCTATGTTTTATAAATTACCACAATTCTCCGTTAAAAATTGTAAAACAAAAAAAACTTCTGCTACAAATACGTGTTTCTACGAGTCATTTAATTTCAGATATTTCCTGACAAGCTTGGCTAATTATTGAGCATCAGTTTTCGAATATATGCTGATCGAATATATTTAAAATTTAGAAATATAAATTTATTGTCTTGTACAGATAATTTGGTGTTTGGGTTTTGGTAGGTCGGAAGCAAAAAAAGAAGAGAATACATAAAACCAAGAACTACTTTAACTTGTACCAGATTATAATTAGATATTAAACTTATATTTTATATTCCCTACTTAAGAAGCTCGAGCCGAACTCAACAGAATTAATCTATAAAGAATCTACCATATCATATGGTTAGTCTACATCACCGCTCTATGCCACTCTTGCCGAGTCATATTGCAATTGCTAATTTCGCACTTCTCATTGCTCTATTTTAATATTAGTCCTTTACTGTATAAAGTTATAAGTCCAATACTTATTATAGTATAATACAAGTTAAGTTAGTTCTTAGTTTTATATATTCTCTATTTACTTTTTTTTCTGCTTCCGTCCTATCAAAAATCCCATTGCACTCGTATCATCAAATTATCTGTATAAGTAAATACGTTTATATTTTCAACTTTTAAATACATGGCATCAGCATTTACAAATTTAATAAGCAAAAAGAAATCATGATGATGAAATAAATAGCCAAGCTTGTAGGGAAATATCAGAAGAAATGAATTCAATTAAATGATACTGTACAAACGCATTTGTAAGGCTGATTTTTTTTAATTTTTTTTTATTAAGTTCTACCATTTTACCAGATGTCTAATTATGGAAATTTATAAAACAAAGCTTAGTGATCCTTATAGTCAAACACAATAGACAGAACTAATCTTAATAAAACCCAAGTTTCATTTCTAATAAGGAAGATAACTACTTTATCCTTATCTTCATATTACCTAACAGAATTAGATTTGCCGAAAAAAGACCAAAGAATAGCTAACAAACACAATTATCAAGGAATGGGATTAGCTCAGTGGAAGCGCGCTGAACTCACACGCGGAGGTCGCGGGTTCGAATCCAGCAGTGCTCTCCCCTTAGATTTTGTTTTTCTAGGAACCTCTATAGCTCACTGCCCCGCTGATGGGTAATGTTGTCTGTAGCTAGAGAACATTTCACTGAGAAGGCTCCGGGGCGCACACTAGATCTTTCATGTCATCATTTTAAATACTTTTCCACTTTCATATTATTCTACGAATTATTCAGTATAGTTTATTAATAATTATATTTACTTTAAAACTGGCTAATTCATAATTTAAGACAATGAAATTATTTATGATTTATCCATTGCGCCATGCTTCATTTTTTTTTTTGGTTCTAATAGGTTTCGGATTCTCATCCATCGTCAGAGTAAAACTATCAAGTTCGTGTAGAGTGTTGACTTCAGCTTTATCAACCAATAATTAAATCAACCAGTGTGGTGCGTCACAAAAATATAAAGTTGAAGTCATCTCTCTACACAAACTTGACAGATTCACTTTGACGGTGGATGAGAATCTGAAACCGGCCAAAACCAAAGATGATAAAATCATGGATGTTATCCAATATTGCGGACCCAATCACATATTCAATAATTAACTCACCTCTCTCACCATTTCTAATTTTTCTATACTCCAGAATATGGTATTATATTGTATATCATAGGGATCTGATATACATAGTGTTTGAAATAATCCATGATTTGACAAAAAAGAAAATCTTGGAAAGTGGTGCCTTATTTCATTAAGATATTGATCTAAAGTTTTATAAAGATGGTCTACTTCTTTACTAATTACATTCAATTTAACAGAAAGTTCTGGAATGATGAAGATTATATATAAGTGAAATTATATTACATAAGTTATATCTTACAAAAACTAAAACTGATTTCTCAATAACATATTTTGACAAAACTACGTCAATTTTTTGTTTTATACCATTTAATTATTAAATACTTACATTATTAACTAATATTTATAATATTAACTAATCATTTTTAATTAATATTAATTTTAAATGAGATTGGTGAGTTAAGTTATTGTAACAGTATTATGATTATCAAAAACCATATGGTTTTTAATAGTATATACACTCTTAACCATCAAGGTATTGTTGTTAATCGGCCCCATTGAGCACTGATATTTTTTAACTGGTTGCAAGTGTCTTACTAAATTTCTCAAAGGAAAATAAAACTACTTATACGAAAGCGCCATATGTACGCATGTGTGAATTCATGTTTTAATTTTTGTGACTTTCACCACTTGAAAGCCAACCCGCCCAAATATGAATAAAATTTCAATGGATTCCCGTTGGCATTTGGTATTGTGAGCCAATCTCTTTTTTTATTTTTAGATTTTATCGTTCATTGTGCTGGGTGGTTTTTGTCGATTATATATGATCTATCTAGCATCGCATATTTAAATATGTTATTGATAATCGTGAAGTAAATCAGGATATATCAGACTTTCCCAACCTTCTTCATATATCGGCTATTTTGAGTAACAATGTTTTCCATTGTCCCTTTCAAATTGTTTTTCAGGGTTAAGAAAATTATTCGCTGGTGTAAAGGGTAAGAGTGTAGGTCTCCAAGTATACACGAAAGTTATTTTTTGGATAGTTATATGCTCAAATGTTCGTAAAATGTTTTTGTCACTTGTTCATTTTCCACATTTGACCAGGCATCAAAAAGAAAACTTGAAATAAAAGATATAAAGAAATAAATTTTGGGTCTAACTTTATAAAAAAAAGAAGACAATATTTGATGCAAAACAACTTCCCTAAAGCTCGTTTTATTTTCTGTGATTCATGAGATTAACATTTTTCTTTGAATTCATTCCAGATTTGAGCTTTAAAATATAATCGTTTGAGAAAGTTCCATTGTGAAGAAATAAAGCCCTCTGGCTCCCTGTCCAGCAGTTTCCACATGAATCACTGAAGTTAATCAATTTTTTTTTTATATAACTGGTTATTTCTTTTATTATTCCAAGGTATTTTAAAAAAAAATCTAGACAAGTTTTCTTTTTATTCTTCCTTTATTCCACCTAACGGATCCCGCCATGAAGTTTGACCACTTATCAAACCTGACATCCATACTTCTAAAAAACATAACTTGTTGCTTATCCCTCAAGCCCAACAACTTTACAAACTTCCAACACTCCTAAAGTGTCCACTACGGCTGTACTATATAATTTGAATAACAATATATATATTTTTTCAAAATAGAAATTCAAAATCCTCTAATTATGCAACATAAATGAATGTTAAATTTAACCAATAAAACATTATGGACTGTTTAAATTTTTGAAAAACTTCTTGCCATAATATTTTAAATGAAAATATAACCAATAAAAATAAAAACCTTATATCATATAACAAACAAAAAAAAACTAAATAAAAATACCTGGAAGATTAGCAATTTTGAATATATTTTTCCAATGATAAAAACGTAATGTTAAACTACGCCAAGATGATTTTAATTTTTCATATACATAGAATTCAAATGGAAGTTGTTTTCGTAAATCTCCGTCTGTTAAAAAGTTCTGCAAGGAAGAAATATATACTATTAACAAAGCTCTTACAAGGAAACTGAATCAAACCTCTATAGCACATTAGCTGTATAAACATGGGGCACTAGATCAGATAAATTTATTGCATCCACAATTGGTAATGCTCCTTGTCGTTGACGTAAATTATCTAAGTCTTGTACATATTATTAAAAGCAGATAACACTGATGTTAGTGGGATCTTGGACCAGGTTCAGCCCACCAGCAAGATGCGATATCTTGGGCCTGAGGGGCCATTGGTTCTGTAGTGACATCATTGCTTTAGCCGGCCTGAGACGCTTGGTTTATTACAGAAAGTTTCACACGATCTTTCAACATAGATGTATTAAAGAAGTCAAGAGTTTGCGAGTAGTCGATGGGGTGGGCGAAGTTCTGATAGGTAGAAATGTAACGTCAATTTCTAGTTAAATAAATGATAATATTGCTGGATTTTTATTACGAGCAAGGCGAATTTGTTTCTACTTGCTCCACAATAAAAACACAATGACCTTTCACTCTTAAATAAAAATATTTTCGAGCATAGTGCCATCATTTTGATTCTACCAACAACAGACTAAAACCGTCGATTAAAATTATCTTGCAATTTCCGAATATAAAAAAAAAATTGACTTGATGTTCGTAATTGCTTGTTAAAAAAAGAAGGGGAAAAAATTTGAAGTACTCCTCATTATGCGAGCTTTTGCGTATTTTAAAGTAAGATATCAGTTTATTAACACATCTTCAAGATAAAAATTGTTCTGAAACTCGACTTCGCAACTATTGCCTTGTTTTTTAAAATTAATTTCGTTAGTAATAAAAAAAATTAATAAAACAGTAAGTACATACTTCAAAACTCATATAAGATTTTTGTATTTTAATCAAGGATTGTACAATTTCATCCATGGTAATTAAATTACGATCCCAAAATTGCACTTCCTCCGTGAATGGTTTCGAGTATCTATAAACAATGCAGGGAAAAATAAAAAATCTGCATACAACAATAACAACTGTTGTTGTATAATATATACGAGTGGCATTCAATACGTAACGAGACAAATTGCTGTAGCTCAAAAACGATTTATTTAACCAATACAAAACTTAGGGAAGGGAATAGCTAGATGGTTAGCGTACTGGACTCCCTCGCGGAGGACCCGGGTTCGAACCCTCGAGTCCAGCCGTGCTACCCTTAGATTTTTTCTTCCTAGGAGCCTCTACAGCTCACTGTCCCGTGATGGACAGAAAGATGTCTTAAGAAAGTTATTCGCTAAAAATTTCTCTAAAAAAAAAAAAAAAATGGATTATAGACAATTCTTTTTTCATTATTTTCTCATTTATTTAAAACCTACTTTCCCTTTCCCAAAGTCATTGAAATAAAAATTTGATGATTTAGAGTTTGCATTAAACATCTAAAAAAGAATGCATGCGAAGATTAACGTTGCAACCCCCCACAGAACCTCCCAAAAATCAATTGTCTTGGAAAAATATTTCACACACGTGAGACATGTGACACTGATACCGCAACAATGTGACACGAAACGTTAGTGCACGCAATTAAAAAAAAAAAAAAACTGGTGTGAAACACTCACACAACTTTCTCTTATTGCATTAACAAATGTTATAGTTAGCAGACCAAATTAAAAGTGAAACGTGACGGATGGATCCTCTAATCAAAAATTCAGATAAACAGATTTTCTAAAACAATGTGATCGCATTGAATGCTCATGGTTTATACGAAACAATCAGATGCTTCAAAACTTGTAACTCAAACTTTCTTTGAATTTATTAAACACACATTAAAAAAATTCCACTAATTAACTTTAATTTTTACCTCGTAAGTATGAATTAATAATTAATCACTGCAAGTAATTGGGTCTTCCCATATTTTACTTTCTCTTAATCCCTACTAAAAGAGGTAGAATTCCAATCGTGCCAGATTTTCGAAATTGAGTTTTTTTTTTAACTGGAAGCACATGTTTTGGAAACTCCCTGAATATGAAAAAAAATGTTTTTACCGATGGCCTGTATGTGTTAACAAAACATCTCAAACTAAAAATTCGAAGGAAGTTCAAACCTGGTATTCCGTTTAGATACTAACATCGCATCTATCACGAAGGTTTCGGGCAAAATACAGCAACCGGAAATGCTTTACTGAATGGCTTTTTTTTTCAGTTTTCCGAAAATGGCTCCAAGTATTTTCTTTAAACTTCCATAAACTACTCACATTAATACCTTTATCTGAAACAGTTCGCTGGGACAATTGATTTTTTTGGGGTTCTGGGGGAACAGTAGCGAGGTATACTTTCCTCTAAAGTATAACTTCAGTATAATATATGGTTTTACCACCTATATAATATTAATACACATTGGAAGGATAGATAAAATGCCAAATTTGAGGAAATTCGGTTAACCGAAAGTGGGACATTATAGGTTGAAACATTTTTCCAAATAAAAAAAAATATTTTGCATAATTATGCGAAATTTGTGGCGTTAATTTCAAATTTTATATGTACTTAGTTGCGTTTTTAGAGCGCTCTACTGGGCCATACTATAATCTCTGCACTTCTCAATCTTCCAATATTACTATAGCTTGGTATTTACCCCTCACCATCTCTATATTTTTGTAACGATAAATATGTAAAAATTTGAGTTTAAAAACGAAAAATTGTCATTTTATACCGGGTGTAAGAGCAACCTCTGGCAATACTTCGGGATATGGTTTGTCACTTTATTTGGAACAAAAAATTTCTAATAAACCATGGTCCGATTCGTTCGCCTTCAAAAGTTATTCTTCATTTTCTAAAATTTTCAATTTTCCTAATTTTTCTCATAAAATTGATTATATCTCAAAAAGTTTTTCACATAAATCATATTCAATTACATCTTTGGAAAGAGCATTAAATTTCCTATAAGAAACAGAAGTTTTATTTTAATTGAATTAATTATAAGGTTTTTCAGAGACTAAACTGAACTCTACAGCTCTTCGTCTGTTAAAACCACTTTTCAATAGTACTTTCTTATAAATTTCTTTAAGGCTAGCGTATGGTCCGGTTACAGAAAAAATATCTACATTTCACCAGCTTTCCAACGATAATAATATCATGGGGTTTCTTTCTTGTTTTCTTAAAGAAAATGCGAAATAAATGTAAAAAAAAATACAAAATGAAAATTGAGAGCTGTTACAAAAATATCCTAAGATTAATTAATAATCCTGTAATGAACTTTGGAATTGTAATCTCACGATAGAAATCCGTCTAATTCTAATAAACAGAAACATTTAGTCGTGATTTAGCTGGTCATACATTCAAAATGCCACAGTTCTCTGTCATAGAATACCGAGATATGGTTTTTATTTATGGGATTTTGTAACGGCAGCGCGTCGGAAGCTGCAGCTGAGTATGCTCGCCGTTGGCTTAACAGGCGCGGGCCTAACAGGAAACCATACAAGCAGCGTATCAAAGACTAGGGGAAACCGGTTCTATGAGAATAAACTACCGAGAAACTTTGATCGTTCTGACGACGTTCTGGTTGCACGGGGATTCTCGTCACTCCAATAGTGCATGTTGCGGGTGTTTAAAGAACCATTTCGAGTAAACGTCGCCTCATCGGTCCACAAAATGTTTTGGGGGAAACGACGATTCTGGGCTGTTTGTTGTAGCAGCCAAATACAGAATTGAGTACGACAGGCGTAATCACGTTCTAGCAAATACTGTACTTGCTGCACGTGATACAGATATCTACCATCCTCGGTACTTTATTCTCACAGAACCGGTTTCCCCTAAAGTTTAATACGCTGCTTATATGGTCTCCTGTTAGGCCAACGGCTAGCATACTCAGCTGCAGCTTCCGCGCTGCCGTTACAAAACCCACAAATAAAAACCATAACTCGGTGTTCTATGACAGTGAACTATGGCATTTTGAATGTATGACCAGCTTTAGCTCGTCGTGGTTTATCACGACTAAATGTTTCTGTTTATTAGAATTAGACGGATTTCTATCGTGAGATTACAATTCCAAAGTTCATTCCCGGATCACTAATTAATCTTAGGATATTTTTGTAACAGCTCTCAATTTTCATATTGTGGTTTTTACATTTATTTCGCATTTTCTTTAAGAAAACAAGAAAGAAACCCCATGACATTATTATCGTTGGAAAGCTGGTGAAATGTAGATATTTTTTCTGTAACCGGACCATACGCTAGCCATAAAGAAATTTATAAGAAAATACTATTGAAAAGTGAATTTTTAACAGACGAAGCGCTGTAGAGTTAAGTTTAAAGTCTCTGAAAAACCTTATAATTAATTCAATTAAAATAAAACTTCTGTTTCTTATAGGAAATTTAATGCTCTTTCCAAAGGTGTAATTGAATATGATTTATGTGAAAAACTTTATGAGATATAATCAATTTTATGAGAAAAAGTAGAAAAATTGAAAATGTTAGAAAATGAAGAATAACTTTTGAAGGCGAACGGATCGGCCCGTGGTTTATTAGAAATTTTTTGTTCCAAATAAAGTTCCCGAAGTATTGCCAGAGGTTGCTGTTACACCCTGTATATAATTCTATTAAAAGGAGTAAGAAAAAGTCGAGAGTATATTGCACACCAGATTTTTTTCCTGATTTTTTCCAGATGTTGGTCTGGAGAAATCAATAAATAAATCTAAGAGGATAATTTTCCAGAAAATCGCTAACAAACTTTGCTCAGCCTTCAAACTTTTTATCTTACGAATCCCTGAAATATAAATCCATGCTTTAATGCATTCGGTGCCAAGTTTATATCTATAAAACGTGTATTCCACAAAATTTTTATTAACGTAAGTATTTTTGTATAATATTTTAGGGAAAATATGTCCAAAAAAAAGGATTTTGTATAGTTAATGTTTCTTGAATATTATAGTTCATAATCTCTCTGAGGAGACTTTTTCTCAAATACGTTAAAAGACTGTACTTCTTCGTTCCCAAACAATTAAATCGGGAAAACCTGTATTTTCTTTTACGATTTAAACTATGAACAAAAAAAAACATGAATAATAGATTGTTCGAACTACGATTTTTCATATTGTTTTTACAGACTGTAGATTTCTAAAACGCATTCAAACATTTTAACTTACATTATGTAAACTTTAATTAGGTATAAAGATTAGAAAAAAAAACTTTTAGGCAAACCTTGACGATTTCAATAATTGAATATCAGTTTGATGTTGTTTAATTTGTTCGTAAATCCGACCAAGTGAACAGATTTTATAAAGTTGTAAGGTAGAAAAATATTCCAATTCAAAATCTGTACTTCCCCAAATTTGTTTAATTTCTTTAATTTTCTGTAATTTAAAAAAAATAATAATATTACATTCATTAATCACAATTACATCCCTTCAACACTTTTTCTTTCTTTCTAACAGAATTTCTTTTTTGTTCTTCATCAATAAGCATGAAAGGAAACAGAAATAAATGGCGATGGGTCACGCCAATTTATAGGAGACATTTAAGGAAAATACCAAAAAAAAAAGTAAGATTAAAATTTTTTAATTTCGTTTTTCAAAATTTCCTGTAGTTTGATCTTATCAAATCACTTATCAATCCAACAAATCACTGATCATTCCAATATAACAATTATTCAGTTTTTTTTTAATATTTATGATCAGGATAATATTAAATAATTAAGTGTCACTGGAAGTCTAATAACAATTAACAATTTAAAAAAGCAACACAAAAATTTATATAAACTCAAATAAATCAAATAAAAAATAATTACATTTTCAAGAATTAATTCTTTTTTAGCTGTCTCCACAACTTCTTCAACCACATCAAAATATTCAACAAGATCAAATACTGAATGAACTTTAAATTCTTCACTTGTCTCATCGAATTCTCTGAAAATTTAATAAAATAAGTCAATTTTCTTTTGTGCATGATAAAATCGAAAACGAGTCACTTATGTTTGCTAATGTTTCTGCTATTACAAGAAAACCAGTTTAATAAATATAGAAATTTAACTTCAAAACTTGAGCGATATACACCTTTTGAAGAGGGAATATAAACAAATATAATCAAAGAGGGAATATAATCAAAGCTGCTTTCAACGGTTAGACCAACTTTTACTATTATGTGGCGATTATTAGAAGGGCAGTAAATAGCAATTTTTTTTTTAAAAAAAAAAGGCATGAAATAAGACAGAATTTGACAAGGCACTTCCACAGAATGTCAGGTTCTACTGCTAAAATATTTGCGGTAAAACTCTTGCGCTCATTCTTTAAAATCAAGTGTGAGCTGTTATGGCTGAATGCAAAATACAAATACCTAGTAATTTAACGTCTTATTAACTCCCGAACCAATCAATATGTGGAGTTAATATTGACTCCATGCGCAGCATAACTTTATCTGAATTTAGGCTTTTCTTTTTACGTCATCCTAAATATGACACATACAAAAAATATTTACTTCATTGCATTAAAGTTTTAGTCATTGATTATCTTTCACTTTTCTGGTATTTTTTATATTTCTTCTAGCTGATAACTTCCCGCACATACAATTAACAAGTCAATTAGTGTAATGTGTTAGAAACATTAAGTGAAGTCAACTCTTTACACGAACTTCGTAACTTTACTTTGACGATGGATGAAAATTCAAATCCGGTCAGGACTTCCTAAATGTGCATGCTATGACGGATAAAATCTTCCAGATGTTCTCCAGCGTTGCGGACCTATCCGTTTTTATTCAGTTCTTGGATTATTTTTTGATGTGTTGGTGATATAAATAATAAAAAGTATTTGTTGACCGTTGATAAAATAGGTTATGAAGAAATTTAGTGAGGGTCGGTCAAGAAAGAAACATTCAATTATGCCAACGTTTCGACAGAGTTTCCTCTGAAAATTAAGAACATTAAAAATTTCTTATCTTAAATCATCTACAAAAATGAAAGTTGTGTTAAACAGGCAAAAAAGTGAAAAGGATTTGAGGAAATTTTTAGGAGTGGGGTAAGTAAAAGGGAATTCTAGAAGGCTATGCTTTAAAAAAACTGTTATACATCGCGGACAAATTATTGGTATCATTACGAAAATTAACAGAATTTTTTTTTTTATATATATATCATTTCCAGTATATTTCTTTTTTTCCTGTTAGTTTCTTTTGCTAGTATTTTTGTTTTCAAAAAATCAAATTTATGACTTTTTTCCCTAAATGTTTCGTCAGCGTAGTGCAATGTTGCCTTTGACTTTTTTATTTCTGCAGTCATATTCATGTTGGTACATTCTGTTTTTTAGGTATTGTGTAGTCTGACAAACATAAACATTGTGTCTGACTGGACATTGTGTACAGTCTATCTGGTGAACGAGGTCTGATTGTATTTTATTGGGAGTAGGGTCTTTAAGTTTGCTATATAACTTTTTGATAGTGCATTTATGGGATAAAATGATATTAGAGCGTCTAAAAATTTTAGAGATTTTCTCTTACAGTTAGTTAGATGCTGGTATAGTGTGCGCTCTGCCGTCATGATTCTCGTATATTAATGCAATATACCGTCATGATTCTGGTTTAGTATGCACTATCCACAAAAATTAAAATTTAAACTATTTCAAAACATTTATTATAACGGTTGAACTTTACTTATGGTCGTCCTCATGGTGTAAGCGCGCACAGACAGATCAGTGATTTGTTTTTTTTTTTGTCAACGGCGGTATGGAGGGCAGAGCTCCCTGGAAAAGAGATTACTGAATGCTTTACTCTAGGCGGGTTATACTTCCTCGATTAGAGCACCTAAAATTTTGTACTGCACTCCCTTTTGTTTTATTTATTATCCGTTGCGTAGTTTTATTTATTTCAATTTTTGTTTTAAACTCATAATTAAGGTTTGTTTTTTACACTTCTTTTTCACATTTTACATTGTATGTTACTTTTTGCGTAGTTCATCTTTATGTTCCCTGTGAGCAATTCAGTTTGTACATTCTAATTATTGCTATGTGTTAAGTCTCATGCATTCATTTTTCATACGTATCTGTGTTTATTTTGTGTAATATATATATCCAACTTTGTCTGTAAGTCAAATAGCAAGAACAGAGTAAATAAATAAATAATAAAAAAAATTATATTTTTTACCGTAGATATCATTAGGGTTGGTAGAGCGCACACTATACCGGCACCGTTTCTTAATATATGTAAAAGAAATGTATTTAGGAGGTTGGTCAACAGACATTGAGGAGAATGAGTTAAGTTGTTATCGTTATGTCGTGTGTTGGTGATGTTAATATTCATTAATCAAACACTCATTTGTTGTTGTTTGTTTTTTACAAAATTTAACTATAGAAAAATTATAACATTTAACAGGAGAAAGTAATTTGAAAATCTAGTTCGATACACGATAGTGTGTTGTTTATTTTTGCAAACGAAGCATTTCTTTTTATTCAATACGTGTTTCCTACATAGATTGTTTCAAAATTCATTGGATTATATGGTTTTCCAAAGTATAGATTATGAAGAAAATTATAAATGGGGAACGTAGCTTTGCCAACTTTTCCTTGTACAAAGTTTATAGTTCAGAAATGTATTATGTAAAATGTGCATACAAGACGTCCCTGAGGCGAGATAATTGATAGGCCGTTCCTGCCGAAATCATACTTGCCAAAATAACAGTAAAGGGGGAAAAAAATTCAAATCAACTCACACAGGAATTCTAACGTGAATCGCTGCCCAATGTCTTGGTTTTAATGCAGAATCCTTCATAAGATGGACTAAAGGAAGAATATTTCGTACTTTATCCATTTCATCTAGTATATCTTGAACGACTGGCCAATTATTCATGTTCAACAGATTTTCATACATTTCTCTTATAGTTAATTCTACTTCTTCATTATTTAAATTATTCAAATCAACGTTCATATATTCCTCATAATGTTGTACCCAATTATTTTTTATAATCCAGATTTTTTCCAAGAATTTCAATGTCTACAACATAGAAATAGAAATTTTGATTAAGTTTTGTATATTAATAGAATATCTCAAAAACGAAATATTGCAGCAAGTTATTCCGTTTATCCACATCTCACACGAAGGTTTTGGACAAAATCCAGCAACCGGAAGTGCGACTTTACTGTACTTTTTTTCAGTTTTTCACTATTTCTCGAAAACTGCTCCAACTATTTTCTTTAAACTTCGTATGATAGACCCATCTGAGCAGTACATGGTTGCCCCTGCTCAGCGAAACGAGAAAAACAGAAAGGAAAAAAATATTTAACCGTTTTTCACACCAAAACAAGGCTGCAATTTCAGCAACGAGTCAGTGGGAGAGAAGACTAAGACTCGTCAACCAATCATACGCAAGGGAGAGAAAATTAAGCCCCGCTTACTACCAACAGCCTCTATAGAAGAGAGAAGGAAGATAACCTCCATTGCTCTATATTAGTCAATGTTGTTTCAGCTTTAGAGGCGACACTACCCTGGAGAAGTCTATTGTAATTTGGGCGGAACGTCGGATTACAGGCAACTACTGGCGCGGTCTCAACCCGAAGACCTAAGTGTTTTACATGATTGTAGGGAGTTCTGGATGAGCTGAAAGTTAGGTTTTTCTCTAAAAATGAATCAGTACGATTACGGCTTCACCGCTTGATGGATGAATGGACCAAAATTTAGTAAAATTCTGACTTTAAAAAAGAAGACTGTCAATCATAACTTTTTAATGGAACATCGATCTGTATCACTCAGCAATTACGTTAAGAAAAAAGGAGGGAAAGGCTCAGGTGGTAGCGTACTGGATTAGCGACGCGGAGGTCCCGTCGGTTCGAGTCCGGCACTGCTTCCCTTGGATTTTCTCTTCCTAGGAGCCTCTACAGGTCCACTGTCTGATGATTGCCAGTGTTGTTTGTAACGAGAGAAGGTGACAAGGGTCGGGCGCCAATGACACATGTTGACGCGCCTTAAATTAAAAAAAAAAAAAAAATAAAATTCATCTTCATGATCATCATAATAAGAAAAATAACCTGATATCTTCCAAAATTGCGTTACAGCCTCTACTGTTTAATAAAACTGCATTTCAGCATTTATTTTTTAAATTAAAGTGCATCAATATCATCTTTGTTCTTTGGCGTTCGGAGTCTTTGAAGTGCACGGCCGCCTTCGGACTGTGTTCTTCGTTACAGACGACACTATTCAATGAGCTATTAGGGTAGCACTGCTTGACTAGAAATGTCGGGGCCTCCGCTTTCTAAATCCAAAGCTCACGCTAATCATGGCTAATCCCGTCCTTTGTTTAATTTATTATTTCATTTCTTTATTTATTGCACTACGTGAATAAATTTTTAGGAATTGATATGCGATTCACTCTCCTTGAACTTTGCTGACGCGTGCAACTGAAAATTACATTATCCGAGAGAACTAATACTAATGATCAATTTATACATATTTTCATACCTTTTCAGCACTAATAAAATCATGAGAATTTTCTATTGAATGACGCTCATCTATTTTTAACTCCTTGAGAACTTTTTTTTCTTTTACAAGTGCATCTATGAATGACTTCCGCAATCGATCTATTTCTTCTAAAGCATCTATAAATCATGGTGGCAGTGTGTTTTAATAATTTTAAAAAATATTACATAACAAGGTTCAATAAAAAGTAAAAGATACATAAATATTTTTGTTATTTGTTTGAATAAAAAGAATCAAAAACTCAAAAATAACTAAAAATAATAAAATATACGATACCACTGTAATCCCAGTTCGATGTTACAGGACCTTCTTTATGTATATTATTTGCCATTATTTTTATTTCATCATGAAATTTCTGAACAACTTCTTTCACAATGTCTTCATATTTTTCCTGAAAAGTATACGATTTTTACAATCTTTTACAAATTGACAATCAATTTTAAAAATACATTTAACATTTTCATACATGAACGCTAATGATTTTTATTACTTATTAATATTTTTATTGCTTATTAATATATTATTTATATCGTGCTCTCACACGTCACATTATCACTAAAGATGTTATTATTTCAACATCATTCAAGAGATTTCATCATTTATACATATTCTATAATAATGTTTTATCACGGCACAAATTATCTTACGTATTTTTCTTAGGTGAAGGAAACCATAAGTACATAAAGCGGTTTAGAAGTCCTAAGGAAGCCCGCCCATAGGCATAATATGTTTAAAATGAATTTTTCCAAAAATGTTTAAAATATACCTGTTTAAAGGAATTCGCTGGAACCAATTTGGAAAAAAGGCAGTAAAGTTATACTAGTGGCAATAAAATAAGTATCAACTTTGAACTTATTCGATTTTTCGTTGCTGAGTCCTACTGACCGTACATTAACACACACTTACGTAAGTACTCACCCACATAGAAGAGAGAGAAAGAGAGGCTATTTACAAAAAGCACTTTTTTCGTAACAAAAAACAAGTACTTTCCGATAAAAACTCAATTTCAAAATCTAACCTGAAGGCAATACTTCCTATAACTGCCAAATTGCCATTTCTTACATGTAGGATTTCTTCATCTATACATGAATATGGTGAATACACAAAAAAATACCATTTCTAAAGAAGTTCCATGGACTTTTAAACCCATCCATATTCGTCTGTTAATTAACTGTTCCTGTACATATTATGTCCCTTTCAAATGTCAGTTCAATTGTGAGTATTTTTAGAAAACTATGAACGATAATTAGTCATTTTACGACACCACTAGAAAAAAATGTGTCCAACGTGCTCTGTGAAGTCAAAGGGTAAGATGTCCTTAATCAGCGTACTAACCCGGCGTTGGTTTCAAAAATTTAATAGTAGTGAAACGACCTTTAGAAAGAAAGACAGGTTCAGCGCGACCATTATGTGACGTTAATTTGGCTTTACGGGAAGCTGTTGAGTCAAATCCAACCACTTGCTGCAGATTGGCAGTGTTCAGAGACACCGTTAGCCGCTATTTCATTAGAATAGTGCCGCATAAACTTTCACCTTGGCAAGTGTCCAAGAAGTATCCAAAATGAATGGCGCTACGCATTCGTGCCTATTCTCTGCCATCAATGATAAAGGTGCTTAACAGGCTGTGTGTTAATTAATGTTGTAGTTTTTTAAACTGCAATGTTGCCAATTATATAGCTTATTTCATACTAGTACTATGTCTTGACAAGTAAGAGGGTCGCGGCGATGAGCGCAAAAGGGACCCACCTGGAACCGTCGCTGGTGCAGATCTTGGTGGTAGTAGCCAATTTCTCTTAAAAAATCCATCTGACAAGCGCTTTTACAAAGAATAGTGACATGTGATAAATGGATTTACTGGAAAAATCTTGTGTGGTCAGTATTTGGATCGCGGTCAAACGGCATTTCCACCTGGTGCAAAAGGGCAATCTGAGAAACAGTCGATGTTGTGCGCTTTCTGCAACAGGAAGGAGTAATTCGTCACGAATTGGTAACCGATGGACTTTCCTTTAATTCCGATCTTTCCTGCCAATAGCTAGATAGAGTGTACTCAAAAAGATCCAACGTTATCCAGCTTGGTCAATCGCAAACAAGTTTTGTTCCAGCAAGTAGCGCTCCGCCACATATCTCTCGCCAGACTAGAGAAAAAATTGAAGAATTTGATGGCACTGAACTTCTTTTACATGTAGTCCCGATTTAGCTCCGTCCGACTACCTTTGGTTTCAGTCCATGACACACTTGTTTTGCGTAAGAAAATTTAATAACTTCACCGAAGTTGAAACTAGAGGGCAGGATTCTTTGATTCCAAACCCAAGCAATGTTGTCACCAAGAGATTCAACAGCTGGCAAAAAATGTGGATTACAACCGTCGACCACAATTGGCTATATTTTGAACATTAATAACAAATTCGTAAAAGGTAATGAAAAAATTATTTTTTAATAAAAAACGGTCATTTTTTTTTTACATAAGCCACATATTATTAAGAACATCAAATTTTGAAAAATTTCAAATTTGAAGAAAATCGATTAACCGATCAGTTCCATTTTACTGAATGTATATTTCACTTTTCCCATTTACTCGAATACTCTGCGATTTTCTTTAAATTTGTTATTCTAACTACTTCATATCCATTCTGGCTTTTACAATGGTATTATTGTTCTGTAACTATAGAGATTTTCAGCACAATTTAAGAATCCTTCAAGCATAATTACAAAAAATTAAGATGATCATCCAGTAAAGACAAAGATAATGAGAATTACTAAAAAGCTGAGAAGGATTAAGAGGCGCTCATTTAAACGAGAGCGCTGCATACATGGTGAAATAGTGGAATCAATCGGAGCCGCTGGCAGTATGGTTCGATGCAATAAGAAAAGGATTCCACAACAGAGGTCAGCGAGTAAACAAAGATGGCAATATACTAGTCAATATTCTTAACTATTCTTCTGTACTCTTCCGAATCATGGAGTTTGACTTCTAAACATAAGAAACAAATCCAAGCATCGGAGATGATGTAATGGAGAAAGGTAGAAGAAAAAGCAAGAAAAGATAAGGTCAGATTACAACCGTTAATTCCTGCCTGATACTTAAGTCAGCTGAAACCTTTCTGGAGGAAAGGAAGTGGTACGGCTACTTATTAAGGATGGAACCCAAGCGCCTGACTAGAAAAACATACGAAGCCAAGGTGGAAATCACTCGACGAGACCTACCTAGAGGTAGGCCCAGAATCTCCTGGAAGAAGGGATCAGTGAGGTGTTTAGTAAAAGAGATCTTGAATGGACTAGAAGGAAAACACTGACCCAAGACAGAAAACTGTGGTTCAAGCATTAAAAAAAGGAGCCTCACACTGCACAGTGGAAGAGAGGCTCCTAATATGATGATGTATTACTTCATAAAGATCTACAAGGAAATGAATTAGCTCAGTTGTAGCGAACTGGTCTTCCATGCTGAGGCCCCGGGTTCGAGTCCAGTGCTCTTCCGCTCACTTTCGGTAGATGGATAATAGGTTTATCTGTAACAAGAGAACTTTGTCTGGAGGCCGGCAGTGTACTGAGAAGGCTACGGGCGGCAATAGTCATAGATGTTGACGCGCCTTACTTAAGAAAAAAAATTAACAATTTATATCTGAAATATTTTCCAAAAATATTCATTTCTGACTTTTCTTGTGGGCACTGTGATGTTAGGATTACTTATAGAATGTCGATTAGAGTGTAAGTGCGGTCTATTACCTCTATGTGTTAAGTTAAGGCAGTCTTTTAATTATTAGAAGTGAGATTTCCTGTATAAGTATTTCCTGTTAAAATTCAATATCGATAATTTCACACTTTCGCAATAGTTGTTCTTAAAGCAATACAAGAAAATTAAACATTGCATTCAAGAAGCTTCAAAATTTCTTCTAAGAATTCGATTTCAAAAATCTGGTAAGATCACATTATTTCCTCCTACGGCAAAGAAACTAAAAGGGTCCTAACAAAAGCGGAACGTATTTTCTTTTGGGTTTAATTGAGCTTGAAAAAAGATAACTCATTCTAATAGAAGTCAAATATTTTTTCCTTAGCTACTTTCTTATGAATAGTTGACCCCAGCAGATATTTGCAACTCTACACAATGCTAAGGGAGACAACAGGTTCAGATAATTACAGGTACTCCTAACAATGTATCTTAGATTCTCTTTTTAATAAACAAAGAAAAATACCTTTAAAGAGCTGAATTTAAAATTGAAAAAATAGTATGAATACTCACATGTGCTCTTAAAACCATCTGTTCTCCGAGCTCAGCATCATGGGCAAATTTTTCCCACATTGGCTCCAACATAGATGCTCGTTGCAGCATCTCTCCAGGGAAAGGAAACCCATACCAACCTGATATTGTAATAAACATTATAAAAAAACATTCAATCATAAATGCCAACCATTTCACTCACAAGGCCACAAATGGTCATTAAAAAAAAAAATTACCAAGGAAATCCATTATCTCAGCAATTTCTGCAAACACTACATCTTTTTTGCTGTTTTCAGTGCGTAGTTGAACGAAATATTGCTTTAATTCTTGAATATCTTTCACAGTTTTTGGAGTAATGTAAATCCTTAAGACAAAATGAAGTAAAAAACAATTTTTATTCCTCAGTTTTTGTTGTGAAATTCATTTTAAAAATTTAAATTGACTAATTTTTGGAAATATATTTCTTTAAAATTATTCATTTATAAGCTACTCTAAAATCTGGTGTTTTATCCGTCGAAGCATGCATATTTTTTTAATCCTGACCGGATTCGAATTTTTATCTTCGTCAGAGAAAAATTCATCAAGTTCGTGCAGTGAGTTCATTTCCATGCAATGGAATTCTGTTACACTCAGTTGTCCTGATATTATAATAAATATAATGAAAAAATGTCGAGTGTAACAGAAACATTGCTTTAAAGTGAACTCTCTGCACGAACTTGATAAAGTTACTCTGACGATAGATGAAAATCCGAAACCGGCCAGGAATAAAAGAAATAATCATGCTATGACGAAACCAGCTTTGCGACCTATCCACATATACTGCAATTTTTTATAACAAACTTGAATTGTTTAAAAAAAAAAAAATAGAAAGCAAAAAAAAGATAAGGATCTGTTCAAAATTTTTCTTTAGCATCAGTTCTTGACTGAGTCCATACAACCCTCGCTATATCGCTTATGTGAGCAGTATTAAAATTTGTTTATGAAAAACGCCACTGAAAAAATATTAACTTTTAAGTAATGTTCAAGAGCAGGGAAAAACCTGAAAAATAGTTTGTAAACAGAAGAAAAAAAATTGTTATTTTGTTAAAAGACTAAAAGATAATACTTTAATCTCTAGACAGATTAATAGTTCATAAATAACTTTTCTTTTTTATTGCTCACAATCTATGTTCAGTTATTTCCCTGCTCTTGAACATTACTTTTAAAAATTTATTTTTATTACAGTACAGGCTGCTAATTTTGGCTCTTAGGAGGTGATCACATGTGAAGGATACTTAAATTATGACTACTTTTTACAATTTAAATGGTCACACTGATCATAATCACATCCCCTACTAGAAGGGAATAAAATCCACCTTAGTTATGACTGTCCCAAAAATATGAAATCTTTCAATTTTGTTCTCTTGATAAAATAGAATATTTTTAAGGAGATTTTTACACGGTAATGGACAGAATTTATGGCTAATTAATGAGAAGAAATACTTGAATTTATGGCCACTGCCGTTATAAACATATCTTAATAATTTTAAAACCTGACGACTTTGAAACCATTAGTATATAATATACCTTTTGGTATGAAGATAACAATATTTGTGTACATGTTCAATTTTTATAGCCGCTTTGATAGCCAAATTAGTTCTTATTTCATTGTGCCACAAAACACATTTTTGAATTAATTGTTCTTTTAATTTAGTAGCATCAATTACCACCCAATGTACTCTAGCTTTATCAGCAATACCTTCAATTTCTTTACTCAAGTTTATGTATCTGTAATGATTTAAAATGTTAATATTTTTGACCTTTAAGTGCATTAAAAATATAGTTCAATAATATTTACTTTTTAATTTCTTCAGAATAATCTTTCAATGTGAGATCCCGTCCAGAAAATTTTCTTAAGAAAACATCCCTGTCTACTTCCCATAAGTCTCTGAACTTTAACCATAGCTTTGCATATGTCTGCAATCCTTGTACAATTTTTATTAGCTCTAGTAAAATAAAAAAAACAAGAAAAGAAGAAAATATTAGAGAATATATGTATTATGATCTTAAAAATCTGGTATGAAACATTCATGCGACTTCCTCTTATTGCAGATTACAGAGTTAAATTGACGAATTTTGATGGATAACTTTCAGTCGGATACCATCGCGATACCTTAACGGAATGTCAAGTTTGAACTTTCTGCAATTGCTCCGTTTTAGACATTCTTAAATAAAAAAGAAAAAAAAAATCTATTTTTTTACAAACCGTTTAGTTAGATGGGAGACGCCACGATAGCGGAGTGGTTACAGGCGCGGACTGCAAAGCTGAGATGTATTGTAGTAGTGATTTGAATTACTAGTCTTAGTCTTGGACTTTAATTAAGGATTAATATGAGTAAAAAGAGTAAAATATGTCTGTTATACGCCTGTATCCATGACACCTGATCGGTAGTTGGACGTAAAGCCAGGCTGGAAAAAAAATGATCGGATGGTCAGGAGCTGTACATTGAACACATTAGTTTTTAGGACATATGAGGAACCTGAATATGTGTCTACATAGTAGATCACCAGAGAGCAATTCTTCAGGAAAATATCCCAAAAATGAAAATAACAGATTTATTTAAATTACATAATAAATAATTTATTGAAAATCTTTGGGCCAGTTTTCGATAAATTCCAGAAAATTTTGGAAAACCATTCCGTAAAAGTCGCCCTTCCGGTTAACCGATTTTTTACAGAAATGGAAATCTACCTAATGATTTAAAGAACCTTAGAAATCTAATAATAAATTCATAGAAACATAAATAATATTGCAATGGCACATCAAAATAATGTTTAAAGTTCAACTTCCTCAGAACCCCTAAAAATTGATCCTACAGAAAAATATTTCAAATAAAAATCATATGCTTCTAGATGTGTAGTAATAATGCTAAGTTTAAAGAAAATCGTTGAAACCGTTTACAAGAAAATCATGAAAACCACAATAAAGATGGATTTCGGGTTTTTGGATTTTTGATTTCGGATTTAGTGTCCTAAAAGTATAAATATTACGTTTAACCATCAAACGACTTTCATTTTTGTGATATTTCGTTAATTAGCACATACACACTCCCAGATAATTTCCTAAAAACTTATCTTTTTATTCAAAACATGAATTTCCTGTAAAAAGTTAATTTAAAAATTTGGCAAGAATCCAATACTTTCCCTTTTATAACAGGAAGAGAAAGTTACAACAGTAAGAAAAAGTGTTACAAACAACAACACACACAAATTTATACTTATATAAATATTATATTCTATGTAATATAAAAAAATAAGCTATTTTATGTCACGATTTTGTGAAAGGCCTTAGTATTACAAAATCGGCTGGAAGGATTTTCAAGCGGTTTGCATCATTTGACCAAAAACTTTTTTGAGAATGTTAAGGGGTGAGTCCCCAACCGGAAGGCTGGGCATAACTGGCCAAGCCATGCACGACTGTTTATGACAAATAATTATTTTTATATAAATAATTATTTTTAAATAAATCATTATTTAATTATTTTTATACAAATAATTATTTATTAAAGTGCAACACATATATGCAAGATTGGCTAGTACAACTCTTCACTGAGATGTTAAGTTCCAGTGTTTTGCTCTGTGTATTTATATCCATCCAATCTTTTAATAATAACCTAGAATATAGTGCTGTGTAACAAATTTACTTCAAGTAATAATGCCTTAAAAAATATGAAGGACAAAATGCCTGTCAAATAATCAGCCAGCAAAAACATCTATAGAATGTGAGAAGAATTTAGAGAACGGAAACGATGTCTACAAGGAGAATAGAGTCCCTCAACATCAAAAACACCCGCTGAATGCAAAAAAGAAATTAGCGAACGACAACGACAATATGCCTGAAAAGTATCAACATCACAATGAGACATTTAGGAGAAATGAATTTTATGAAATACGAAAAAACGCTCACTGGCAAAAATAAAAAGTTCGAAATGAACATTCCCGGCATATTATTGTTTCATTTATAAGATTTTTTTTTCTTTTTTTTTCTCAGCTCTAGTAGCCCTGCAGCTGAGGAGTTTGTAAGTCTGCCTGTTCCCATCATAATTATAAGCAATTTATATAGACTGATCAATAAGTCTAATTTGATCACAATAATTGAAAATTCTACAGTCATAAAGAATTAAGTAGAGTCTACAATGCTATAACTGGCTTTTAATTAGACAAATTCTAAATTGGAATTATTATGAACTTGGTCATATATATATACTTCTTTAAATATATATATATATACTTGGCCGTATATAACAATTATTCTTAGCAAATTGAAATAATTCATTAAAAAAAAAAAAGAAGCAAATGTCATAATTACCAACTTCTATACAAGAATTAAAATTTTCACATTTTTCGTCTGTCATAACTTCTGCAGCATATGGTACTTGTTTAGTGGTAAGTTTAAGATTAAATTCATCTAATAAACTTGGAAATTGTCTTATTACGGCCAACATTCTATAAAAAATATCTTTGATGACCGTCACTAAGTACAACATGCTTGGATTGTATTCTATCTGAAAAGCATATTAATAAAAATAACTTTACTGTAACTTGCTGTGTTAAATTTACTGTATATAGTATAAGTTTATTGTTCTAATGTATATACTTGAACTCCGGGTGCTTAATTGCCACTATGTCATATGAAACCCTACATTTTCAAATATGTCATCAATTTAAAAAAAAAAAAAAAAAAAAGCTCCGAATTGCTTGACCAGCTTTCTTATTTCAACAAGTTATTTTTTTCTCGCAAATTTGAAAACTATATTTTTTCCTTGAAAAATTATTCTAAATTCAATAGAATGAATTAATATTACGTCTACTACATTCATTTTGCTTTAATGATATTTCTCTCTCTCTCTCTCTCTAATCTTGTGTTGTTCATTTAATTTTAATTTTGTAAACAGAGATATTATTAGAAGTAAATAATTAATAAACTGAAGAAAAGAAATGCATGATTGTACAAAATTATCAATTATACGATCGTAATTATCATGCATATTGTAATACAGATAAAAGTCCTATTTTGTTAGAGTAATTGTTTTTTTTTCATTGTTTCTTATTCTTATTCAGTAGTCATTTGATTTTTTAATATTTACAAAATCAATTCAGAAGCACAATCCGACATGTATTAAAAACTCATAATGTATAAGTTATAGTCATCTTGTATAAAGCTTAAGAAGAAAAGCTCCATAATTTATATTTTTAGTAAATATGAATTTTTGAATGCCAATATTTTATCGATTATTTTTTGGATTGATGAATCTAAATTCAATTCGTAAAACGATTTTTTTTCAAACTAAGAATTTTGGCAAAATATTTAATTCTAATTATTATTATAATATAAATGACAAAATCTTTATAACTAAAATAGCACATTATAGGTTAGCATAATTTCACGGATAAAAGCCATAGACTTTTAAAAGAAAATCGTTGGAGCCATTTTCTAGAAAATTGCAAAAACTGAAAAATCGATTCTTTTAGTGGTACTTCTGTTTAAGCAATTTTGACAGATAACTTCCTAGGGTATAAGAAATGTTTCAGTCACAGGGAATGTCAAAACGTATACTTCTCGTGAATACTCTATAAGAAAATTTGATTTGTTCACAATACTTCCTCTTGCAAGCAATAAGATAAAGAAAAATTCTAAATTAATAAGAAAATTAAGACAAATTATTATTCTTATCATCAATAATTGGTATTATTACTAAGATTTTGTCATTTGTAATATAATAATAATTAAATGTTTTGCCAAAATTCTTAGTTTGAAATACCAATAATACTATTTGGTATTATTTCCAAATAGTTTTGAATCTCATCATAAAAATATACAAAAGGAACTTTTTGTTTCAAGTTGAATTGTATTTATCATAATACCTTTTAATTTCTAAGAAAGTAGCTTATATTTATACACAAAATAAGTATAATTTACCTTTTTTTCTTTTTCAATGATCTTAATCATAATGAAGCCAGTTCTTGAATACATACTACCTTGTAAAAATTGTAAAAGATTTTCTAAAGATAAAGCCACACATGAGCACATTGCATCTTTATATAATAAATCAACATTATAGATAAATACTCCCCAATATTGTTTAGCCTGCAGATAAAAATTTAATATTAGTTTATTAATATTAAAATTAATTGAATCATAATTTAATTGTTTTTATGTAAAATACAAAGTTTCAAAGATTTGTAGATTGAAATGATTCATACAAAAAAAAAAATTACTTACATCTGCTATATTTTTTTCTAACAATTTTTCTAAATACTGAAGGTGTTCTACAATTTTTACACGACATGTATGCAAGCGTTGAGTAGTTCTGTTCCTAAAAAAGAAAATAATATACGTGGAAGATTCAATAAGTAACGAGACAAATCGCTGTAGCTCAGAAACGGTTTGTTTAATCAATAAAATAGTTTTAGTGCGTCAAGTTGGCATCCTTGTACTTAGTTATTCATCAGCTGTTCGAGAGAACATTAAGCATAACCTCAAATGTATTCAGTTAACAATGGCGAGTCCGCTCGAGCATTGCACCTCGATAGAAAACGCTCAATAATTAGATTTTTAGTTGCAAAAGGTATCAAAGCTAGCTCATGACCAGAAAAAAAAAGGGACGTGAAAACCACGGAAGAATGTTGAAAGTGTACGGAAATGATTGTTTGAACCGTTCGAACGTTTACAAATAGGTAGAACAGTTTAAAAGTGGCCGTGTAAGTGTATGTCACAAGCAACGATGTGGACGACCGGTTGAAGTTGCAACTTCCACCCTCGAATCTCGCATTAGCACGTTAATTCAGGATAGCAGGCGTATTACTGTTGAACTGATAGCTGAAGAAGTGTACGCGAGTGTTGGAACTGTCCACATCCCCCCTAATGCCCTGACCTCGCCTCATTGGACTTCCATTTGTTTGGGCCCCTTAAAGAGGCTCTACGTGGGAAACATTTTCAATCCAATGAAGAATATAAAAATCAGGTGCGAAAGTGGCTTGGAGATCAACCGAATGAATTTTATACCAGAGGCATAACAAATTAGAAGAAGGATGGGACAAGTGTACAAATGTTGCTGTGGACTATGTTGAAAAGTAGCCAAAGTTTTTTATTGATTAAATAGATCGTTTTTGAGCTACAGCAATTTGCCTCGTTAATTATTGAATGACCCTCGTAAAAAATACTTAAGTTAGGCCGTTGTTAATCAAATAAGCAATATGAGGGTGGCAGGGGCCCCCCAAAAAAACTTTTCATCTTTAAAAAAGTTGATTTTATCTCGTCGTTTGGGGCACATTTGGCTCCTTCTTCAGGAAGTATCAAGGAGGGTAAATGTGTTTTAGATTGGGAATAATTTAATTTTAAAAGCTGAGCATCATATGAATAACAGTAAAAGTTGAGCAGTACATGTAAAACAGTCAATATCTTTTCCTAATGTTCCCATTTTTTATTTATCACCCAATTAAATTATCAAAAATAATGGAAACTATTACAAAAAAGAAGAGGGTCAAGAAATACCGATTGTGATGTGAATTTTACTATTTTACAACCCGAACGTTCGATGACTCAACTTCAATATGAAAACGCTGTCGATATCAAGGTAGAAACTTTAGTATACCTACAAAAGAAAAGGATTAATTTTCCAACGCGAATTTGCTCACTGACAATAGTCGGTTATGGTTTGGTAGGACCAAATGGACATGGGAAAACAATTTTGCTTTGCGAGCTTTTGCGATCCCAGTGGAAATAGATATTCATAATGTGAACAAGAAGTTATAGCTGATGATATAGCGGCCGTTTATTCTGTTTTAAAGGCATTTGTCAAATGGTGTCAGTTCATTGAAGTATGCAAAAATTAGAATCAAGTCAGGAGAAAGGGAATGTTGAGGTGCAAGATAGATTGAAGGAGTTGTATGAAAAACTCAAGGCAAACCAATACGAATCAAATTTTAGAATTAAATAAATTAAAATATTTATTTCTTAAATAATATTTAGTATGAATTCTTTAGTAATTAATGAAATTTAAAATAGAGAAAGCTTCTTTCAATAATTGAGGTAATTATTGAAAAAAAAACAATCCTGGAACAGAAGCCACTTATATCAAAAACGCTTAAATAATGTGCCTTTGTGATGCTGGAATGAAAATTTATTTTCTTAGTACATTGATTCAAATGTATTTGATAAATTTTGATTAGTTTTAAAATATATTTTAAAAAACAACAACAAAAAACTAATTTTCCAGACTTTTGGCATATAATTCTGTAAAGAAGATACTCACAGAAATTATTAAATTAAGGGAATGTAATCCATTGGCTGAAAGCATTAAAATATTTCCAAACTCGGATAAGGCTTTCTTATGCTGATAGAAGTACTAAACAAGAATTAAGCTGGGTTTAATGTCTTGGACCGTATTGTTAGCTACTATCTTATGCTAATCCAGGAAAATAGACTTTGGAAGTAACCTCCCTCATTAGTGATCTTGGTGTCGTACGAATATCCCAATCTATCAACACAAACGGCATTTACACTAACACCGCAACATGCCATAATGCGTTGAGGCCCTGCAGAGATAGCTGACGTAGGCAATTACTTACGCCTAGTCAAATTTTCACTCATTCGCAATTATACATTATACAATTTACTACAGTATATATATTATACGAATATAATAAGAAGCTTCCACGTAGCAGTGGATTTGGCTCCATCTGTTCAGCTTTATTATTTCGTGGTTAATTTTTTTTTTAAACCAAATTCTGTGATCAATTTTACTGCACGATAATATAACTATGTATTAAGTAAGTTCCGCTGTTTATATATATATACATGCATACATACATACATACATACATACATACATACATACATACATACATACATACATACATACATACATACATACATACATACATACATACATATATATATATATACACACAATATTATATATATATATACACTATATATGTATATAGTATACAAATAGTATAGTATATGTATAGAGTATACATATAGTGTAATATATATATATATTCATTTATTTATTTATTTATTGTACCTGATTTCCTTCAAATGTGTTCGAAAACTTTCAAGGGTAAAAGTAAAACTTTCTGGAAGTACTATGAATGATCTGAATGCTGCATGTAAAGTCAATTTAAAAATTCCAAATGTTTTGTATTTATAGTATTTAATAACAGTCTGAAACTGATGTTAATTTCATTAATATGATAAAATTTTCAACATACATTTTGTTTAAAGCATAATTAGTAACCACTAACAATAAAAGTCAAAAAATGAAAAATATATGGATTTTACGAGGAACAGTAAAATAATTTGGGCTATTGTAAACAGCAATGTGTGTAAAAATGTATTTTTATACGGTATTTAATTTTAATCATGGTAATTTTCCTTTTTATTATATAGAAAGGAAATAACATATGAGACTTTTAGAGATATGAATACAGACTTTAGACTGTCAAGACTTATAAAAGATGCACTCAAATATTCGTGCGAGAACAGCGTTGAGGTTACTGGGTGCCATAAGTGGAAGTTGAAATCAATTTTTCCAAGAAAATATTTCAAATAAAAGTTATAGGCATTTATCTGTGTAGATATCATACGAAGTTTAACAAAACCTTTGGAGTCGTTCTTGAGAAAATCACGAAAAATGGGGAAAAAAAACATTCAGTAAAAACACACTTCTGATTGATGAAATTTTGCCGAAATCTTGGTGTCTGATGTATATTTCCACTTGAGCTTCCTGCAACTTTTCGTTTTTGAGATATTCGTTAACACATATACATGTATGCACATCATTTGCTAAAAACATTTTCTCATATTTAGGAGATCCCAAAACACGTGTTTTTGGAGAAAACTCAATTTCGAAAATCTGGCACGATCGCAATACTTCTTCTTACTAGGAATACATAAAATCAAAAGTTAAGATGTGAAAAATAAGATTAAAGGATTTATTACAAAGATCATTAATTTGTAGTTGGACGTTAAACCCGACTGGAAACATAGAAATTACTCAGCTTACTTTTAATGAAAACCCTTTAAACTTAATATGTGTATTTAAATATTATAGTTTTTTTAAAAGATTCACTGGCAAAATTAAATCTCGATAAATAACGAATGATCCTGGCAAGGCGCCCTGCTTATTTACATTACTGACCCAGTAACTATGACTAAAACAAGTTTACAGTATGCGTTTAAACATACAGCAGTCATCACTAGAAATAACTGTAAATGTACTTACACTGCAACTACAAACAACTTTTCAGAAGACCCTGAGCATAACTACTAATAAATAGATGCATCGTTTCCTTTTAAATTAATTTCACATCATATCCTTGTTTTAAATAAGTCAGTAAGGATGGAACACATAGATACATCGGATCCACCTTATATTATTTTTTTATTTTGTGCCTAACTTTTTTATGAGTTGTATTACTCAAAAACAATAAAATTTCTGTATTTTGTATTAGTATTTATTAAATTTAATAAAATTATTTACTGTTCCTCTATCAATTCCCACATAATTTACAGAAATAGCATTCTGAATATTTACAGCATGCTACTTGAAATGAAAGGAATTCTGTTTTCACTTCAACAACAAATGCAAACACATCTCACTAAAAATAATAATTGTTTGAAATTTCGAACAGTGCAAATTTAGTAGAACATTTAGTCAATTTTTTTAATGAACCACAAATTTTTTGGAACGTTTATCAATTGACACTGACCAAATGACTAGGATCTGTTTCTTATTAACAAATCTTACTCAACTGAATGTAAATCCATTAAATTAATTTATAAACAATAACTTACAGATTCCATTAATGCTAATGATTCTTTTATGAAAATTAATGATGTTTCACCGGACCAATCACAATTTGTCACTAATCCCAGAGATATATGTGCTTTTAATTTTGTTATGTATCCATCAAATAATAGTTTTTCTGATCCAGTTAATTCTATAATTAAATTTATAAAATTAGTTATTAATTAATAAGTTGACACTTATAATCACATTCAATGCGATATTTCAGGCATTCATCTTTCAACCCGAAGACCAAAATGTTTTACATGATTTATTAATATCCTTACCTGCCATTATTTTGTTATGATACAATATCATTATTTGAGCAGATGAAAAAATGCGATAAAAATTATCAGTGAAGCCTAGTATTGTTTCTACAGATTCAGGAAGATGTTTATCCAACCAAGACCAATATTGAGCTTCTTGAAAAGTATTTATAAAATTTCTAAACAAATAATAGTTTCATTTTTCAATTGTTAAACAGAGTCAAACATTAATATAATATCGGGTTTGTAAATATCAGACATATGTAGATATGATTTAAAGTCAAGGAAGTTTCATTAGTTAGAAAAATGGTCCTTTATTACTTTGTCTAACTCCTAGTAAGAGGAAGTATTGTAATTATGGCAACATCCATTCTGAGGTCCCCAAAGTCCAAAAAAGAGGTTTTTAGCAAATGGTCTATGTGTGTGTGTGTGTGTGTGTGTTCAGCGTTCAAAAACGAAAAACCGTAGAAATTTCAAACTTGATATTCCGTTTAGGTATCACCATGGAATCTGACAGTACGTTATCTGTTAAAATTCTTCGACCGGAAGTACCACTTTACTAGTTTTTTTTTTTACTATTTTGCTATTTTCTCAAAAATGGCTCCAACAATTTTCTTTAAACTTGGCATAGCAACTACAAATACAAAGAGCTACAACTTTTATGTGAAACATTTCTTCGGAAAAATAAATTTAAGGGAATTTTTAGGGGAGGGGCGGGGGGTACGGTTTCCTGTAAAGTGCTACTTTAGTTTATTATACAATTCTGTCATCTAAATAATGTTAACTAGCATTGAATATGTTGTTGAAATTCCGAGTTTGAAAAAAATCGGATGACCGGAAATGCGTTTACTTTACCAATTAACTAACTGATTTTTTTTTTTCAATTTTTCGCGATTTCCTCAAAAATGACTCGGACGATTTTCTTGAAACTTCTTATTTATAATAAACATGCAAAGATCTACTTTTTTTTTATTTTGAACATTTCTCTGGAAAAATTCATTTAAGTGCACTTTTAGGAGAGGGGTGTGTTTATGTTTTACTCTAAAGTGGCTATCATAGTTGATTATACAATTCTATCATCAAAAGAAAATTAATTAGAAAAAATAGATGGCCAGAAATGCCGAGTTACAAGGAAATTAGTAAATCGGAAGTGCGCTTTTATTGAACAGTTTTTTTTTTTCAGTTTTCGACGAATTTTAGTAAATTTGGTACACTAAGATAAAATTTGTCGATTATAATTTTGAGAACTGGAGTAAGAAAAAGTTGTGTGAGTGTTTCGCATCAGATTTTTTTTTTTTTATTCTGAGCGAGCTAATCGTAAATGATCCAACGAATTTCTCTACACTAAGGTGTGTTATTCTACTAAGGTGGAAACTTAACCATCTAATTCCCTCCAAAAATCTATTTTGCTGGAAAAACGTTTCAAATAAATGTGATGGGTTGTCACATGCTGCCTTAGTAGGGACTTAAGAGAATAGGTTTTTAAGTTTTTTGGAGTTTTCTCCAATAATATAAACATATCATTTTGAAATATTTTTCCAAAAATATTGATTTTGGGATTCTTTGAAATTTGTGCATTAAATTCAAATGCTATTTAGTGTATTCACTGTTAGGTCGCTACACTCTGAATTATAATAAAATCACCCGTGATATCTACCAAGGATAGGTTTGGATATTTACCCCTACTTCTATATTATTAATAGGATAAATTAGTAAAATTGGAAGTTTAAAAAAAATTTGTATAATCGATACACGAATTTGGATAATCGGTTCAATAATTGTACAACTGTATATTTGAATAATTGTATTATCCCAGCGTAAGAGAAAGTCGTTGACAGAAATTTTGCAACTTATAAAAAAAACAAAACAAAATCTAGTTACCTGTTTATATTAAGAGCAATCATATTATTACTATTTTTTGATACTTTCAATAGCGGTCTATTATAATATCCTTCCAAATTCGGTGGCAGTAATGATAACCATTTATTGTAATGTCTATTAAGAATCTGGTCTAAATATTTAATTATTAACTTGCATCTTTTGTGAACATCATTTTCTATGACACAATAAGGCAGCCATGTAGAATTTTTCAGTAACTATAAGAGGAGAAAAATAACAGAATTAAACAGTGTATCCGAAAAATCAATAATGTTATGATATTATAAAATTTTATGTTCTATCAGTGAACAATTGGAAACCCAAATATATCTCTCTCCATAACAACTGATAAGTCGATAATAATTCTGACAAGTTTTTTTGAACAGGTCAATACTTTTTCATCAATACAATTGTACAGTAAATATAGGAATGAAAAAAAATAAAATAAAATATATATTGAGTTTAAGATACCTCGGATGGGCTCTGATTAAAGGAAACAGCAAAAATTGAAAATATAAATTGAGTGAAAAATATAGAGTGAACTGTATATAATTTAATATAATTGGTGACCAAACAGGACATTAAATATTAAAAATTGTATGAATAAAAATGAATACATAAATTAAATTTAAAAAATGGTAGCAAATATTATGTATTATCACCTCAATAAGCCAAAGAAATGGCGCTTACCTCGAAACGCAGAATCCTTGCTGCCAGTGTTGGCAGATCCATGTGTCCTTAGCGCATATCGGGGAAAAAGGGAGAGAGGAAAAAATAGGAATAAGGAAATAATTCGTATGTGCATCCAATTCTTGAGTCTTGACCAATACACTGCTACTTGGCTTATGACCGTAGATAATAATTAAATGGATTCCCAGAAGCTGCATGGCAGGAATCAAAGCGGATGGAACAACCATGAACAATCATGGTACACAATGAACTAATGCAGGCTAGGAGAGAACCTGAGCCGCTTACTCGACAAAAGGACCAGTTTATTAATACTACCCAGGAAAACCAGAAGTAACCAATTTGGGTTTTCACAATTAATGGCATCCGAACTGGGCTGAATTGTATAGACAGATTGGCCAATCATAACTTTTAAAGAAATTCATGTTAGTGATTTTATGTAGAGACCGCTGACCCTAAGCCATTATACAAATGATGAAAACGAGAATTAAATGAAATTAATTTCTTAAAGATGTCAAGGGTTGATAGTTGCGACCGTCATTGCCATTCTTGTATCTTGTTTACTGATCAGCCCATCAATCATTTGCAGTGAATGATTTGGCTAGACCAAATCTTAAAATATTCAGTTAGATCAAAAGGCTTTTATTAATTCTATCAAAAAAATATTGAATACAGGTTGAATACAAAAAGAATATTGAATACATAAAAGTTTTGTCATCTTGGTAGCTGGCTTTTAACTGAAATTTTCTGGATTGCCTTTCTACCAACTCCTGACATAATAAAAGATCACCAACCCCAACCCCCCACAAATAAACTATTTCTCCCATTCCTTTCAGTCTTTGGAGAGTACTAAACACACATCGAATTCATTAGCTAGGTATACTAACACAAAATTTACCAGATAATTTAAAAATAACGAGTTTACTGGCAAGAGAGTAAAGTAGCAAGCGATTAGTAACTCAGTTTTAACTCAGCAAAATTATTATAAAGAGCATTACATTGGCCAGGTTATCATAAGAATGGCCAGATTTATTATATAGAGGTAGTGTATTTGCTGATGACAAATCTCACCCAGTTTAATTGTGGCTTTATACTTGCATCAGCGTTATTTAGTTTTTGTTTTTATCGACTGCAAAGTTATAACATATTGCTTTATCTGAGAAATATACTTCACAAATATTTGTTGCAATGACCGAACAGTATAATACAAACTTTTCATAACTTACTACCATTTTCGTTATAAACTTCTTTATTATATAATTATATTTATATTTAAAAAAAAAATTATATAATTATTTATTAAAAATAATAATTACCGATAGTAAAGCTAACAATCTGTTTCTCTTATTAAAAGCCACAAGTGCTCTGCCACCGTAACGAGGAATTAGTGGATATGAATATGATTTCTCAAGAAGGGCATCTTTTTTGGCATCAGCAGATTCTTGAAGCAATAATTCATACAACTACAATAATATGTTAAGAATTAATATTATATTATTCATTGTGTGGAGCGACCATCCATTCATGTTCCTAACAGCAATATATTGCAAGCATAATGTCAAAGATTTGCAGTTCTCTTAGATTATCAAACAATATGAAGTAATCCTCTTCAATTTACCCAACCTAAGCTCTTTCACGATACGAAATTCTACCAAATATCTATAATCTATTTCTTCATAATTTAATGGATATTTATTTAACCATTGTTTCGGACAGAAGTTTCATTATGAAGAGCTACCCCACACACAAAAATGTCAAGGGAACCATTAAAAAATATAGCCGCATATCACTACCAGCTCTAATCAGGGAGAACAGTTAGATTTTCCTAGTTTGTGAATAAATTTTGACGTGACACTTGAATTTAGCTTAATCATCCATAACAAGCATATTCAGATTATAATTCTATAATTATAGTATTAGTCCATCTCAGCCTTTCTAATGAGTTTTGTAATAATGATTTGTTCATTTTATGCAGTTTCTACCAGTAATAATTTTGTTAATAACCAAGTCGGACACTATATGGTCTTTTCATAACCGATATTAATTGTGGGGTCTGGAGCACAAGGGCTATAATGATATATACTGTAATTGCATTTATACCCCTTGTGCTTTAGACCCCTCATTTGCAAATTTAATAATTCTTCTTAGAACAAATGAAAATAAGCATTGTAATGTTTGTTATCAACGCTAATGAGTTTAGTTGACAGAACCATAGATAATTTATATGTTGATTTATTAATTCAACAATTTTACTTTTGGTCTACGATAGATTCATATTTGCTTTTTTAATTTAAAGTAAAATTGTTTATTTCCATTAAAAATGAAAAAGCGTTTAAATTAGGGTGGATCTTATCCGAGCGGATGCCTTGGCGAACAAGGCAGAAGAATCCGATGCCGAATGCTTGTACAGTACATTTCCAGATTACCGCAGGAGGGCGACCAAGTATGGGGATATTTTTTTAAGGGACTTTTTTTGTGTGAATAAAATGGATGCCTTTTCAAAAGCAACCAGTTATGGTAAAGGGAGGATTCGAGGTCCATGCCTATACTGAACTGAATAAAATGGAGATTTGAAGGGCTAAAAATACATTGAAGAAGTTCTTCTGGCGTCTGTGATCTTGTATGCTCCATTTATAGGAGAAAATTTAATGCTATTGTTTTATAAAGCACGTCAGCATGTATTTGAGCCTACATCGCCTACATCTAGGAGCAAATAGAGATTATTATAATGAACTGGCCAGCACATTCTTCTAGTACCAATCTGTAACATCTTCGAATTGTTCTTCTTGAAGACTGGATATAGTTGCGGAAAATGAAAATACAGCTTATTTACTATATAACAATCTTGAAACTTTATGCTTATCAAGAGGGGGTAATTCAAGATATTGGGAGTGAAAACAAGTAATGAATGACCTGTCCAAAGATTTTCTGAATTTATTAAAACAAAATATTAAATAATATTCATTAAAAAAAACTTGCATTGTTTACATCGTTTAGTTATGTAAATAGTAATATAATAATAAAAGAAGAACCTACAGTTTAAAATTTTTCAGTTTTTTCCATCAAGTAATTAAAAATTTCTATTCCAACCTTTTGTATATCTATTATAAATTGTAGTTGGGTATGGGCAAATTGAAGAAGCTCAAAGGAGGAAGCTTACTACAAACACAACCGAACTTCAAATGCAACAACTTGCTGACAAGGAGGAAGTAAGAATTAATTCAGCAGAAAATGAATGGAATTTATGAGTTAAACATTCTGAGTGTTCGAATAAGAACATGTGCTGAAAGATTTTTAAACCTTACAAGACAAAAAAAAAAAAAGAAAGAAATATTGTATAAATCATCAATTATTTTGGTCTTCGAGCAGCTTATATAAGTATTGTATTTTACAATCTAATAATTGTAGAAAAGAACAATTAATCTTAACTATCATGAATTCAATAAAATTCTGATAAAGAAGTTAAAATAATTGGAAATCAAAAATTCATTTGCAAATAATTTGTAATTATTCGGACGATTTTTTTTTATTTTTTATTTTATTTTATAATCAGTTAACAGAATTTCAGTGATTGGAATTGACCAATTGGATAATATTAATAAAATATTAATCTAATGAAATCAAATGAAACTTACGTGTACAGTAAACTTTTCAAATAAAGGCATCAAATGGACACGCTTAGAGCATTTAATTAAACTTTGCAATATTTCCAATCCTTCTTCTATATTATCAACAGTTGAGAAGGCATTTATCATTAAATCTTCAATTAAAGTATCTATTTCAAGCAATCTATCTTTAAATCTGAAAATAAAATTAATAATAAAATATGATTTAAGCTATCAGATCCCCAGAAGCTTAAAAGAAATATCAAGTATGAATTTTCTAAAATATTCGGTTTTGAGATATGATAATTACACACAAAAGAGAGAAGAGAGAGATATCAATTGCTAATAACCGCTTTTTCAAGCATTCTGGACAATTCAAAACTTTATTTCGAATATCCGACATCCATTCAATACTTACTATTACAGCAATAGAGATAGTAAAATAAAAATAAAAAATCTATAAATGAACATAAACTATGTTTTCAACAAGTTCCATTATTTGATTAAACTACCATTGGCATTTTTTTTTTTAGACTTTCATTTGCTCTAGCATTAAAATTTAACTTTGTTATATATAGCTTTCTGAAATTGTTATTTTAATGAAGAAGATTTATTAACGGAAAAATAAAATAAAAGTACTACCACAAATGTGATACTATCTTCCGCGTGAGTATTCCAGCCTAACAAAACTCACGACTTTTAATATTACAAACATCTCTGTGCAATTACTTGAATTTCAGGAAAATCATAACCTAGAAACCTGCTACTCGCAATTTCTTTCACTAACAGACGACTCTATATTGAGCAGACACAATGACGAAGGAGACTTAATAGATGGGCTTAAATAAATTTGGCACTCCGGCTATCTTCTCTATACAACTATAAATCTATTGGTACCAATAAAGTGTATGTTTTGTAAGCATGTGAAAGCATAAATCTGTAATATTTGTTGTAACAAAATGTTTACCAATTGGTTGCATTTATTCATTTATTTATTTTCCGTTCATTTTTTCTTTACCTGGCATAACAACGTTTCCACTCGTCCGATTTCAAATCTAATATTAAATCTTGATATTTTTTTACATCATCCAAATATATCTGATATTGATTTTCAATTCCGTCAACATACTTCTCTAACTCAAAACTTCGTGCCCAAGAAAACTGAGGTTTTGGTATATCCACCTCATCGTCTATTCTGAAATTTCATTATTCATAATTACAAAATCAAAATAGATGCGGAATATCACAAAGTTGGAATGAATAATTATCCTTTACGGTATAAATACAGAATAAATCAATCGCCTAAAATTAAAAAAAAAAACTGGTATGTAATACTTACACAACTTTCTCTTACTCCTTTTGGTATAACTATATATAAATAACAAATTTTTTTATATAATCATACATATTTATCCTAACATAGAGGGGATTAAGGGGTAACTGGAACTCCCTTCCGGGACTGAGGCAGGCAAAGATTAGCTTGGAAGATTCAACCCAAAAAGATCGGAGCCATGCATTGATCTCAGTAAGAACAAACTCCACATTCTTACGGGTTTCCTCTTGGGCACTGTAGACTCAGAGTACACCTGACAAAGCTGATAGCATGTGTAGATTCTGTGAGAGAACAGAATAAAGTCCGATACAACTCCTCACGGACTGAGGAGAACACTGTCCGGAGGCCGGCATTGCACTAAAAAGGCTCCGGGCGCCAATGGCCATAGATGTTAAAAAGAATGGCCTTAAATTAAAAAAAAAATAATTTTAGTAATTTTCATTGATTTGCTTTTTCGTTCACTCATATCATCTAGTTGCAGTTTGTTTTAGAATTTTGTCAGTGTCTCCGTATCTATCTCATCTCTTTAAAAGATGAGACAATAATTAATTTATTACATAAATAAATAAATTAATTTATTAAATAAATCTGAATCACCCACCAACGACTGCATTACATTACTTCCAAATTTTTGCCCGCATCTATTTTACTCACCTTCGAGACACTGTACACACCAATTTCTTTAATTTCAAGAATTAATAACATTTACCTTCCAAAAGTTATCACACTATTACACACTTCTATTAAATCACTACAGCGATCATACAATTTATCGATATTCAGAAATATTTTATCAGCAATATCTGGCCATTGTTTACTATTGTGCGTGTTGTGAAGAGTTACTGCCTATAACAACATAACATAGAGGAAGTAAATTAAACTAACAATCTCAAGGAATTAGTTTTATAGTCTTGATAACAAAACCCTTATTAGCTTAAAAAATCATTCCAATACCATTCAATTATTGCATTTCTTGGGTCCAACAAAATTCTACTATATAACTTAACCCACCTTTTCATATAAATATTTATAATCTTTACAAGTTTGGCAAATTTCTTGCGAAATTTTTATTCCAGCATTTGGCTTTTCTCTTAGGATAGAAGTCACATCAATAAATTTCATTAGAAAATTAGCAATTCCATTGCTTACAGCACAGCATATTTTGATCAAATGTACCCTGAAAGTAGAGAATCAAATCAAATAAACTGTAACTTATAAGTTATATTTCTTAAAAAAAAAAAAACAACAAAAAACAAAAACAAAAAAGGCGACCCATAATAGATTTCCACTTTCGATAATGAATAAGTTAACATAAGCGAAAAGTTATATGTAAGTTACAAACTTTTTTCTAGGTAAATTTACAATCAGGTTTGATTGGAAAATCATCCTTTAAATTTCAGTAATTCTCTTAAATGAGACACATAATTACAATCTTCAGAGTTTTTTCCTGACATTTTAAAAACTGATTTTTAGGTTACAGCGGCCAAACACTTGACACTAAAAAAACTTTCAGTTTCCGGGTTGAGACCGGGTCAATGGCTTGCTAGAAACCGACGTTTTGCATATATTGCAATCAGCTTCTTCAGGGTCGTTATCCCTGTGAAAGCGAATGAAGCAATGAATCTTGGTAGAAAAGCGGCGAGGAAAACAGCTTTTTCGCCCTAGTAAATTTTTGACATCACTTTTTGAGATGACTGATTCAATTATTATTATTTTTTTTTTTAACCGCGTCAACATCTATGGTCACTGGCGCCCGGAGGCTTTTCAGTGCACTGCCGGCCTCTGGACGGTGTCCTCTCGTTACAGAGAACACTTTCCACCACTTCAATTATTGGTAATTCTATCTTAACAATGATTAATTAATTTTTTCCTAAGCCATTACAGGCATTTCCGCCAAATTTCTTTATTTATTTTTGTGTAATTGTTTATTAATTTGTTAAACACTGTTGTAAATAAAAACAACATACTCTTTGTTATAGTGAGGCGAGTTCATCCAAATAAATTTGATAGCAAGCAATATTCTAGGTAGAACAAGTATTATTTCTGAAGGCGCATTGACTTTATTTAGTTCATGAAAAGGTTCTTTCAATACTTGGAAATATTGAATATTACTGCTGGTTATCGATATGGCATCCTATAAATTTATAATTAAAATTAATAATAAAATGTTACCAATTCTTTCTTTTTAATTTATTAATTTTTTTTTCATATTTTATTTGCAACTGATAATTTACAGTACTAAAAAAATGAGGTACCAGTCAAAAGACGAAATAAAAATAAGAAATATATAATGAAACAATAATGAAATATATAATCAACAAATAATTAATAAAAAAAATATTACATAAATTGGAATATCAACATAAAATTGAAGAAAAATTGATGTAAATCCAACAGTGAACTAAGTCGTTAATGTGAAATACCGATGAAGCGAATTCGAAAGTTATAATGGCTTGAGGCTATTTTCTAACAGAATGGAGTATTGCTACTCTATATTGAATGGAAATTAATCGGAGAATACTGGCTGCAAATAATTATGGAATGCAGAAGCATTTCAAATCAAAAATAATGGATAAAGGTAGGAAGTTACAGCTGTATAAAACGTTGGTAAAGTCGGTTTTAACCTATCGGTCCGAATACCGAGTAGATATTAAGCAAAAACGATAAACAAAAATGTTTTTTTTTTTATTTAAGGCGCACCAACTCTATGCTCATTTGTGCCTGGAGCCTTCTTAGTGCACAACGGTCTCCAGACAGTAAACTCTCGTTACAGACAACACTGCCCATCACCGGACAGTGAGCTGTAGAGGCTTCTAGGAAAAGAAAATCTCTAAGGGTAGCCAGCTGGATTTCAATAAAAATTAAATGTAATTGAAAGAATACATTTAGAGAATTAAATAGAATTTATGGGCTTATAAAGAAAGCCAATGTCCAGCGAACCCGTCGTAATAGAGAACTTTACTCAGGGTATAAAGAATCCTCAATAAAAAAGTGGTACTGGGCTGGTTTTACTTAATCAAAATGTAAGGTACTGCAGCAATGAAGAAGGTGTCATTCTGTATAAACTTATTGGAACCCGTCGAAAGGGTAGACATAAAAGCAGGTGGATAGTCCTTACGACCGTAACACAAGAATGGCTGTGACTGGATGACTAGAGAGAGATGGCTCTATATATATAGAAAGTGATGATGGCAAGATGTTTTGCATTCGCAAAAACGAAACCGTAATTTACCTTAGTTGGTTTTGCAAGTGCAAAAAGTAGATTCACAAAATTGGACTGTGCTTCAATTAAAACTTTACACACATCTCCTAACGTTTTACTGCTAAATATCGACCAGATGCCACAAAAGTTTCTATCTGGAATACAGAAATAAGTTTTTATTAATATCTGTAAAACATAAGTGATTATTTGTTTGAATTCTCCATGATTCTATTTTACTACATTAATTTAATTTAAGTATAAACCATTTACTACATTTAATTTAAACCATTATAAAAGCTTGCCCAAGTTGGGAGCAATACAGTTGACCACCCCCTGGTCTTACTTTCCCCCCCTAATTTTAAACAAATTAGGTTTCCTCAAAATACTGATTTTTGAAGTCAACTCTGCCATAATTAAATGATTAAATAATTCTTTAGATAAATCTTAAACACCAAATCAGAATTGATTAAAACTATACGATGCTAAAGAGAATGTTTAGCATTCTCACATAAATATATCCATATTTCAAGTTCATCTAATGGTGAGGAAACATCAGTGTCTGTAACAAACTCATCCAACTCTTGTAAGAAATCCTTAATGGCAACATACCAAGACATAACAATAGCTGAAAACAATAAGAAATAAGTATTAGAAAAATTAAATAAAGTTTACAAAAATAAAAAAATGTTCATAATAAAGAGATAATTTTAAAATATACAGTTTGGCCCCGTGCCACTCGTTACATTGATCTTGTTATTATAAAGCGCTCTAAAATTAATTTCACTGCTCGACGTGTTGGCTGTCACGTTCTGATAAATAGATACACAGCGACAATTTAAGCTTGAGTGGTTCTCCTGCGCCCATGCCGCCGGGGTTGGAAACCTATGTAGGTGAAGTTTTGTTTGCTGTACCTGCACTGGGCTAAAAGCAGACTAAATCTCTGTGGTTAGCAACAGAGGCCAATCGCACTTATAAGGTCATGAGTACCATTATTTTCAGGGGCTTCTCTTAGTTATAAGGACTTTGTTTTGGCAGAATTTGATTGTTTTAGTTTGCTTTTTTTGGCATATTTTTTAGCATATCTACTAGTCATTATTATTATTTATTATTCGCGAAAGGGGAGGGCAAAACCCTACGCTATCCAAAGCCCCCCAGGGCCCATATAGCTACCCCTAAAGAATAACAACTACTGGGACTAGAATACAAATCCAGGCCCAGGATTCAACCATCTAAGTTTCACAACAGACCGAACAAATCGGACCAAAACCTTAAAAGGACACAGCTTAAGATCCTCTACCGACATCCTATTCCGGCCGAAGTTCCTAAACCTAATCTCCTCACAACCCAAACAATTCGTCATCAGATGCATGGGTGTTTCTTCCTCAGTTTCACAAACTCTACAAAAGGGGTCAGGCACAAGTCCCATTCTACTAGTCATAGTTTATTAAGTTCTATTTATGCAAATATCTTTTATCTAGGGCAATATTAAATTTATCTAATTAGTCTACACTCACTTTCTTTTTGGAGTTACCAGTTACCTCGTTTGAATATGGAAGTCGGCCAATCAGTGTGGATTTTGCGTACAGGCGGCGCTTGCCAACAGGATGTCATCACATCTAAGATGAGCGTCACAGGAGTGGGAGGAGGTGAGGAAGTCCAAGTGTCCGTGGAATGGACTGACAATTGAGGCATCTTCATGGGCAAGATCGTATCCATCAACGATGTTTTTCTAAGGAACCCCCGTACCATACCCAAGCCACATGAAGAACCACGGCTACCAGACCCGCCATCTAGTGACGACCCTTCACCCACTCAGAAGGCGAGCGGGGGTTTCTGTAATATTTGTGGCCTAACGTGCAAGAATGTTCGAGGGCTCAGGACTCATATATCGAAGAAATATCCCGCTCAAGCACATGAACTAACTCTCAAGAACATCTTAAAAAGCACAACGAAAAAATCCCCTCCTGCGGATGACCCGGATCTCAAAGACGAACTAAATGGATGGGCAACTACCTTCAAGGATATATTGCAGGATCGCAGAAGTATTGATGCTGACAGATTTGATAATGCTGTGGCAGACTTTTTGAAATTTCTAAGACAGGCAAATCAACATCTTCCCGGTCCAAAGCATCCTGCAGCGAGGTACTTCCGACTGAGGAAGGAAGGGAAAGCTAAGGTCTTAGGGAAGGGAATGTCAAAGGTATCCAATCCTGCCAGGTCGCATAACGGTGCTCGGCGAGAAGGCAGGAAGCCTACCAGTATGAACTTGCTCAGTACAACTACTACAACAGAAGAAAGAAGGTAGTCAATAACATTATGGATGCTAATGCGCCGAAGCATTGTCCTCTACCCATTGAAGAAGTGGAGGAACATTTTAAGAAGACTATGGGGGAGAGAAATTTATCCGAGCGGAGTGAATACGAAACGCCACCAATTAATCCGGATGTATTGAATATTAGTCTACAGGCCGTTCAAAAAGCTATTAAGACCACTTCCCTAGATACATCGCCTGGCCCCGAGGGAGTGTTAATGAGGACTATTAAAGCTCTGGATGTTGCTAACATCATAAAAGAAATAGCAGAGGTGATGCTTAAAACGAAGTATGTTCCCGAAGTTCTAAGGAAGGGGAGAACTATTTTGCTGTATAAAGGGAAAGGGCCAAAAGCAAAAATATCATCAGGGAGGCCTATTACGGTCTATCCTTTGGTCCGGCGCATCACTGAGAAGGTTTTGGACCAAGAATTAAGGAAGCAAGTAGGATTCCAAAAATCCCAGCGCGGGTTTGTCAGAGGAATGCCAGGTTGCCATGTCAACACGAGGTTACTAGACGCTGAAATATTATCCAAGAAATTTATGGGATGCCAAAAAGAAGAGAAAGACAGCTGTCATTGCACTTCTGGATGTAATCAGCGCTTTTGACAATATAGGGCACGCGCATGTAATGAAGTCACTGAAGGCGAAGGAGTCTCTTCGGATCTTCTAATTTAATTTTGGCCCTTCTTACCAACAACTCTACACATATAAGCCTTGGAGCGAAGAAGACGGGTGAAATCGCTATATGGCGAGGAGACCCACAAGGCGGACTCCTATCTCCTACTCTATTTAATATTGCCATATATTACATATATGAAGTCTGTGACATCCTCTTGGCAAATACGTGGGGTATAAGCTTCATGAAGGGGAGACTGGTATCATTCTTAACGGATTCGCGGACGATCAGGCAGTGACAGCCTATAGCGTAGAAGCGGCTGAGCGTGTAATTAACTTAATCCAGCTTCTGTTCAGAGAGATAGGTTTGTCACTGAATCCAGCTACGAGTACAGCAGTGATAATCAGGGAGGGAGTACCCTCTCGGACTAAGCTCACACTTGATAATGGGGACGAGATTAGCTGGGGGGCGAGACTAGGCTCCACTTGGAGGAAGGAGAAATTATAAAGTATTTAGGATGCTCCTTTTCCGACGAACTTGCGGTGAACGAGGAATCGGTGGAAAAATTAAACGTTAATTTAGCCAAGCTTACAGCATCCAATTTGTTAAAGCCCGATCAAAAGCTAAATATCCTCAACCAGTACCTGTTCCCTGCACTGACTTATCCTCTTCAATCATCACCTCTCACTAAGCTTTGCCCTGCACTCTTGGACGGTATAGACGTCACCATAAGGCGGTACGTGAAGGCCATGCTTAGTTTGCCCGCTGACACGAATAGCGGTATGCTATACGCCCCTCGACGTTATCGCGGACTTGGCCTGCTCAGGTGTAAGTGGGAGGCGCCTCTGCAGCACTGGTCAATTGCCCAGAAATTGTCAAGAGTGCAGGATCCTCTTTTTCAACGAATATTTGATTATGAGGGTGAATCAAGTCTGTGCGCGGCTAGGCTTGAATTGGATGTAATAAGTCCCCAGGAACTAGTGTCCATTAAAAGAATTCGCCAAGGTCTGAGAGAGAGCTCTTTCGAATCGTGGGCTGCGTGTAAGTGGCAAGGTGTGGGGGTATGCCACTTTAGGGATAACCCTAAAGGAAATCAATTCGTCTGTAATAAGCAGCTGCTCTCGGGCTCCGAGTGGACTAACATAAATTAAGTAATAATTATGCTCCTCTTCGTGGAGTACCGGCGGTAGCCGCACAGATGTCAGGAGATGTTGGACCCCTCTGCCGCCGATGTGGCAGGGAGAATGAAACACCAGCCCATGTGCTTGGTAATTGTCCACACAACATGCTCCTTGTCACTTGCCGGCACCACCGTGTCAAGCACACCATCATGGAGCTACTCGAAGGTACAAAGGATTTTGTGTGCTACGAGGAGGTGCTTGCTGTCGACGACGAGGGGACGACCCGGTATGCAGATATCCTGGCTTTCAGGGAGAGCAGCAAATTGGCATATATCCTGGATCCCACAATTAGATATGAGTCTAACGATCCTGATCAGGCGGAGAAAATCAATATGGAGAAGCGCCGTATCTATGAGAACTGCATCGCCTACTACCAGGAGAAGTACAGAGAGCACTTCGGAGATAGAGAGTTCCAGGTCCGGGGACTCGTTTGGTTCGAGAGGAACCATACCGAACAGAAAGGCAAAGTTTTTTGACCCAGTCGGTATCGACCAGAGCAAACTGACGTCGCTTAGTGAGCTCATTCTTATAGACTCACTAGCGATTTTAAAAAAACCATATTTACTAACAATGACAAATGATCTTTTATTAGGCTTCAGTTGAGTTAAGTGTTTTGTTCTTTTTTATTCTCATAATGTGTGTGTTTTTTATTTATTTTACTTTATTTTTATATGACTTGTCCTTGCTGATTGATTGGTATGCTGTGTTCTCTGCAACTCAACCTAGTTGAAAAGCCCCACTTAGTTTTTTAAAAATAAAGTGTATCTCTCTAAAAGAAGTATAGGTGAAAAAGTTACAATTATAATAAAGCTCCTCTATGTTCCATTTGCTTTCTTTTAAGTTACAAACTTCCAAGACTTTCAAATAAACTAGCTACAAGTCTAAAATTAGAAAAGCCCGATTCTTCCCCTAGCTATTGTTGAAGTCTTTACTATGTTACTTTGCTATTAGATTTAAATCTGATACGAATTAGTAACAATTTACTATCAAATATGGTATTTAAATAAAATCTGGAGGTTCGTTATCTGCCGCCGCTCCATATTAAATCTCAGGGGTGGTCAGAGCCTTGGCCTTGGAAAGGCGCCACAAGGCCGAAGAGGCAAGCGCTCATTAGCTCCATACACGTTGAAGAGCAATCAAAGTCTATTCGAGGAGCTAGAAGCGCATACATTACATTTGCCATAATCTCCGAAGCCAATTTTCCCAAATTTGTCTTTAAGAATTTTATACCGGGGCTAGGAGGCTTTCTGGAGTTTCGGTGATTGTAATCTTCATGTACCATACGACAGTTACAAGACAGGAAGGAAAAGTTTGACCCGAGGACCTGGGGTAAACCAAGATTTCCCCGTCATTCAAGTAATCAACCAAGTTAATTCAGTAAGCTTGATTTAGTTAACCGAAATCTCGGCAGAGCTTGTTAAGAAAATAATGTGCCTTTCGAGATCTTAATACAGATGAGACATGATTATAAATATCATTTTCTCAGTCTATTAGCTCTTTGTCTTCCTCCCTACTAGGTCAAGTCAAACTGGTATGGGAACCTGAGCATTCTTGTGACACTACAAAGCTTAAACTAAGTCTTTCTCGTTTGAATGCCTGTAGGCAACAAGACAGCTGATAGTCAAGAAAGCAGTTCAAAGATCTTCATCGGATCATATCAATTTTTCGGATAACAAAAAGACCTAATTAAATTCGGTCATTAAAACATGGATGTACAAGTCTCTAAACAGGGGGATATGAAGTTTCAAGTGAAGAAAGGAAAAAATTTATTATAGCTATTCGCCTATTTTTACTCCAAGACCTTTGGCCATTAGAATTTATATGTCTAATGTCTTGATCACTGGCACTAAGGCTTATCGCTTGAGCCTTACGGAAGTAGTCCTTGTATTTTCCAGGAGGAAGACGTAAGAAAGAGGTAAGAGGTAAGAAAGTACATGTTATGTCGATATGAAGAGCTTGTTTTGGGCTATCAGAGCCGAAGCCACTCGGGACAAAATCAGCCGTCCTCATTAAGCTTCATGCAAGTGTTGTTCTACTTTCGCCTAATGCTTATCAAAAAGAGAGGAAAAGATACGGAGTAGTACCAAAATAACGAACTAATTTCGTTGATCTGAGTAAGCAATGATCTAAGTTGTCTAGCCAAACACGTTTCAATGTACGTTCCTAAAATTTTTAAAAGTTGAGTTTAAATTCAATATGTAAAATAGTGCAAGACTTTTGAATATTTCGGCTTAGAACAACTCTCGACGGAGTTCCACCTGTGTTAATTATAATTTCTTCTGTTCTAGGAACTAGAAATTCAAAAAATAATATAATACTTACAATTATATCGTTTGACTAGGGATAAATTTTTGGAAGCCCTGTCAACATTTATATTCCCTATTTCTGGAGGAACATATAAACTAATATACCCACTCAAAGTAGTTCTTAATTGAGCAAGTTCTATCAAGTAGTCAGTTAATCTTCGATGAAGCCAATCATCGAAATCTTTTAATAATTAAGGAATGTAAAATTTATAAACATTGACTACCTTAATATAAATGTTGCTCTCTGATTTCATTAAGAATTATTATTCTTATTTATTTATTAAATTATCACTAAGTGCATAATTTCATGTATTGCATAAATTTAACAAAAATTTGAAATTATGAAAATTGCAAACATCTAAATAATATTTATGACCTGGAATTTTATCAATTTTTATTTTTATTTTGTCCATTTTGCCTACTCTTGTAGATGATAGTTGTTTCAATTTAATGCTTCTGTCATGCAACATACTTGTTGATTATTGATGCGTGACAGAAACATTAAGCTAGAGTTAACTCTCTATCTGAATTTATAGCCTTACTCTGACGATAAATGAAAATCTAAAATCGGTCAGAAATAAGAAAAATAAGCAAACAACGACAGATAAAATCCCAGATGTTGCCCAGCATAGCGGACCAATTCACATATTCAATATTTATGATTTCAACAAATTGGCTTCAATTATAAATTAAAATATTTGGATGGGTCCGCAATGCTGGATAAAATCTGGTATTTTATCCGTCATAGCATGCATATTTATTTTGTTCCTGACCGGTTTCGGATTTTCATACATCGTCAGAGTAAATCCGAAACCGGTCAGTAATAAAATAAATATGCATGCTACGACGGATAAAAATCAGATAAGTCGAAATGTTTGCTAAAAAACTGTTATAATTTTCTACAAAAGTCTCTTCAAAGAAGTAATTGGAAGTTAATAATAAGTGGTCAAGAAATTTTCTACCGAATATTGACACTTAACTAAGGTTGGAACAAATATATGTTGAAGACCCTCCCCTAAACACATTTCGATTCTGTAAGAATAATGAATACATACTTGACATATCTATGTATCTGAAAAACTTACAGAAAAGTATTTTCTAAGTAAGTTGTTCATGAAAATGCATGAATTGCATTCATCTTAGTAAATATTTGTTATTAAACTTGGATGAAAACACAAATCACACAATATCACAATGTTGTACAAAAAAAAGGTTTCCTTTAATCCCTTAATAATAAAATTACATCTATTAATATAAATATTTAAACCAATGGTTTATACAAATATATGGTTCATATAAATATATAAACCAATTTTCAAATTTTTAGTGAAATAAAAAGGATACACTTATGATTTGTAGAGAGTTTATACAAAATTGGAGCATATATCCTCGACATTATTAAGAATAAACTGTCCTCAATAGAGCCATGAATTGTTGATGATATTATAACTTTACTGAAATTCTCCACAGATAGATTGACGCCATCAATAATTTTCATAAAATATTGTAAATCAACAAAACGTATTTTAGGAAAATTATAGCTGACACACAATTGCCTTTCATCGTAATAAATCGTTATAAGTTTGATCTTAGGTTCTCTTATAAAATTATTTATCTTTAATTCTAGATCTGATGTCCAATGTCTCGGATTTAGATCATACAATACTGTTGCGTCCTTTATGTGAGTAACCTGAAATTTAAATCTCATTTAAATACAAAGTATATATATATATATATAAAATAAACAGCGATACTAAATCGTCTTGATAAGGTAAATAGAAATAAGGCGCATATGATTGATGAATATTTATACATTTTGTACGCTCGAGGAAGCGTACCCGGAAGCTAGACTGATGAAAGTGGATTTGGTGAAGAAAAATAAATGAGGGCGGTGAACAAATAAAAAATCTAAATGATAAATAGTAACAAGCAAAGAATGAAGCAATAAATGAGCTGATTCATGGTGATCAGGAGATGCGTAGTTGGGAATAGCTACAGGCGATATTTATAGAAGCTCCAAGCTGGTTAGATACCATTGGGAGAGAGACAATGTAGCGACCAGAGGCGATACGTAGCACGGCTTGGACGTGAATGGTTTCGCTTGTACGCTTGTCTGCATGAGCGCAAGATTCTCTGAGACTTCGTCCACTGCCCAGAAGCGACGCACGAAATGGGTTAACTCTTTGTAGTCATAATTGTGATGAAGCGGGAGAAAAACGCACGATGATGTTGCGCATGACGCAGAAGATACCGCGGGTGGGAAGGATGGTTCGAGATTCCTTTAAGGCCCAACAGTAAAGACATGCACGATCGCAGTGAAGGTGGAGATGCATACTGAGAGAGACGAAAAGAGTAAGTTCAATATTTCGTATGACTGGCGAGATGCGGACGCGTTTAGCGTTGACGGACAGCTGATAAGGTCCCTAGAGCACACAGCCCAGACTGGTATTTAGACCGTAGATGCATGCACGGTGGACGGAATTGTTCCTGGAAGGAGAACAACATTCCCAAAGAGGATATTAATCGGGCGCGTTCGGAGGAAAGTCATATCGGCCAAGTCAAGCTGATGAAGATGCGGCCAGTCGCACTTGAATGCCCTGAAGGGCGTAGGAGGAATAAGGAATAATGCTATCAAGGGCCATAGCGTGGACGTTAAGATGTGGAAGGCCTCCGAGATGCATTAATCGGTGCCGCGGTAATGGGAATCTGCAAAACTCCTACCACCTGGGTGAGAACAACGTCCATGGGCAGTAGGTCTGGTAGCTACAGATATGGTTCTATCGCTTTCAAAAAAGCCGAAAACTATCGTTCCGCGATATCCCGCACTGAAGAGGCGAAGTGAGGAGCAGAGCCTTACTACCTCTCCATTCGTTGTGTTCTCCACACGAGGACATGTGGTATGTTTCTCTATTGTGTACGGGAACATCGACAAATTTTGTTACCCCCTATTATATTCTCTTAAATGAACAACTCACACTCCCTCCACCAGCCTTTTTATTTACTATGACAGACGTCACTATCTATATTATAATATACTAAGACACTACACTGGTGCCTTATAAAATTTCTAACACTTAGATCACAGAGCATCAGACTTTCTAGCTACGCTACACGTATGTCATACATTTGGTGTCTTACAAATTATCATAGAGATTGATAAATATGGAAGCGATGCAACAATTTAATGCATCATCATAGAAAATTTGGTTATTGTTCGAGTTGCTGTTATAGCAAATCGAAAATGTTTCAGGACAAAGTGTTAAATTTCGATAAGAAAAAATATCATTAATAGCTATTTATGTTATAAGAGAGAAACAGTTTTACTCACTTGAGTTTCAGATTTGCCCACATGAGCGCTAACGAGTGTAGCAACTGAACGAGATTTGTAAAGAAAGAATTTTTCTCTAGAGTTAAATATTACAATTCTCTCTGTAATCGTATGATTTAGAATTCGTATGAATCGTATGATTTAGGATTCTTATGATTAAGAACTGGTTCTTAATGTATATGAATATAAAAAAAAAAATGTGTAAAGGTGCAAACACTGAGAATGTATTTATATCAAGTCAAATACTCCCTCCTGTATCTGGGTTCTGGGATTTGTTTTGATCTTGTTTTCGCGTATTGCTGCTAGATGACGGGCTAATTAGAGTTAAATAATGTTACTTTTACACACTAGTGTGAGAAAGTATTGTGCAGCTCACATTGAGAAAAAGTAGAACTTTAGGCACTGATTTTAGTGAAATAATTGTAATCGTTGTTCGATGATAGCAGTATATTTTTTTTTTTCTCAGCAAAATAAGCTTTTAAAGTAAGAAAATTCAAAAAAAGACTTACGAGACTGAGTGCATCGCTATCTGTGATGTCTGGTGGGCTTTCAATTTCAACAAAGACCGGCTCAGTAAGCCTCTCGAAGTCTAAAATTGTAAAATCATTATAAGTAATTTGGAATTGAAAAAAAAATTAACGGAAGTAAATCTCTTAAAAGGAATAAACTACAATATCAAGAAATCTTTCCAAAACTTCTGAAAAACCACACGATTTTTTTTCTCTGCTGCACTATGACATTCCTTAAAACTTGGAAATTATACTAAATGTTTCTATTACCTTTAATAAAATTAGTTGGTGAAATAATAGGTATATATATTTTATTAAAAATAATTTATCAAAGCGAAGCCTAACTGGTCTCTCAACATCTCATAAAACAAAATTTTCAGAAAAATGTTTGGTTAGAATTTCAGCAATCTGTTTAATGTACCCCAGTAAGGGATGGATGTTTGACCAAAAAATTAAAATAGAATTTCGAGGAAAATACTAACGCTGCATCTCCTTAAAACCACATTAAAATAACTCCGGAAAAATGTTCGAATAAAAGTAGGTAATAAAATATAAAATTAATATACAAAATTTGAAGAAAATCTTTGAAGTTATATTCGAGAAAATTGCGTAAAGTCTAGAAACAATTCAATGAAGTTGCATTTCCTGATGGCGTATCTGATAGTAACATACCAGATATTCTAGTGATAGCTATAGTTCTAGGAAAATCAATTCAGAGTTACCCGCGACTTTTTTATCATTTTTTACTGTCTTTTACTCCTCGTAAAAAAAGCATGTACTGCGATTGTGCCAGATTTTCGAAATTGAGCTTTCACCGAAAATATACGTTTTGAGGTACCCTGAGCCCAAAAAAGTGGTTTTTAGAAAATAGTCTGAGTGTAAACAGAATCTCAAAAACAAAAAGTTGCAGTAAGCACAAACTTGATATTCCGTTTAGGTATCACAATGGGATCCGACAGTAGGTCATCTGTCGAAATTCCTCTGAACTGCATTAGAGTTTAGTAAACATTAGAATTTAGTTTACAAAAAAAATTTGTTCAATTGCCCATCCACCTACATAGGAGAGAGAAAACAATATTTGTTGTGGTGGTTGGTTCCGCAGAGCTGGAAAGCATCAGAGACATTTTCCGTAGTAGCCTGCTTCATTTTGTGGTCATCGACCGGTTTCCAGCGTTCGCCCATCTTCAGGATGCTTTTTTCAGACAGTGTGACAACACAGACTTGCACAGAGCAGACTTAGTTTCACACTAACTGACTTAACCGTATTTTTAAAAACTAAATTCTTAAACTAGGTCAAGGGATACGGCCAGATGGGTGGGAAAACACGTGTTTGGGTTGTTAAAGGGCAAATTTTTCTAACAGTGGACACAACACGTGGGGTCTAATCTTTAAACTCTGTTGTTGGAGGGAGATTTAGATATAAAAACTTAATTCTAAAAAATCGTTCAATTTTTAAAATAAATGAATGAATTTTAAATGTTAGTTTAATCGTTATTTAATTTTATTTAAATTTATTTTGTGTATTTTATATTCTATTTTCGTTAGTTAATTGTAAAGTAAATCTCCCTCCAACAACAGAGTTTAAAGATTAGACCCCCATGTGTTGTGTCCACTGTTAGAAAAATTTGCCCTTTAACAACCCAAACACGTGTTTTCCCACCCATCTGGCCGTATCCCTTGACCTAGTTTAAGAGTTTAGTTTTTTAAAAAAGAATACGGTTAAGTCAGTTAGTGTGAAACTAAGTCTGCTCTGTGCAAGTCTGTGTTGTCACACTGTCTGAAAAACGCATCCTGAAGATGGGCGAACGCCCGAAACCGGTCGATGACCACAAAATGAAGCAGGCTACCACGGAAAATGTCTCTGATGAGAAAACAATATGTTCGAAAATACAAATATGACGTTGGAAGAAAAAAAGACAATACAGCTCTCTCTCAACACACTACAAAAACTGGACTTCAGTAAAACTACAATAGTTGACAGAGAAAGGAATTCACAAAAAAGAAAATTTTTAGAAATGATCCACATCAATAGTAACAGAACATCTATCAATTTTAAAACAGATATTGCTGACCTTAGTGTCTAATATACAAATTTATTGAAATAATGACACCGCTGATTTTCCAACATAGCTAAAATATGTAATGTCACCTATCATCAAACTGTAACCTGCTATGTTGTTTTAATCTAGTTGTTTATCTTAAGAATGAACTGACTCCCAGGTCGAATGCTTGATACTGTATATAAAGTGTTTTATTCATAATAGATACCAGGACTTTTTATCATTAAATTTCAACAATCATATTTTGTATAAGTTTTTAAGTCCAATAAACAATACAAAGTTATGCACATATCTCTGATATGAAATTTTAAACACAATGATTGAAGACGGGATTTGCTCACTCGAGTGTAGGACTTGTAAGCGAATGCCCCATATTCGAGTCCAGCAGTGATGCCCATAAATTTTTCTTTTCTAGCCTCTTCAGGTTACTGCCCGGTGATGACAGAGAACGCTGTCCCGACGGCCAGTTATGCTAGTTGGAATGAGAGTTTTCTATGGACATCAGAGATAAAGGAAAAAAATTCACAAGCGAGTAGCTAGTAAATTAGCCTAGTGTAATTCATGCTTAAGAGAATGTAAAAAAACAACCAAAGATCTAAAGAATATTTGGAATGCCATCTGCACATAATGAAAAACCTCAGGTCAAAAAGTACAAATCAATAAAAAATACGAACTTTTCTTATTACTTTTTTTTACTGCTTTTCTCAACTACCATTGCAAAATTTTCTTCAAACTAGGATTTGAGGGAAGGGATTAGTTCAGTGGTTTGTGCACTAGATTCCCACGTGGAGGTCCCGGGTGCGATCCAGCATGTTGCCCTTAGATTTTCTCTCACTAGGAGCATCTATGACCATAGATGTGAGGACGCGCCTTAAATTTAAAAAAAAAATTCTCAAATATTCTTAAATTTGTGTGATCTTTAATTTACTTTTTAATCAATTAATGTGGCGATATGTGCATTTATAATCTTAAGTTTGCTTTAAATTTCTTGTTTAATTTAAATAATTTTTGCTCACTGTCTACATTGTCTTAGAAGTTATGCAATATTCAATTAATTTTTCAAATTTACGCAAAAAGAGAATTTATTTGAAGAAAGTTTTGCGGTTATTTTAAAAATAAAACCAACCTGCTGCATGCCTTATTAGTTCTTGGATATTCAAGCTTCCCCATTCATCTGGAAAATCGAAGAGTATATGTTCTTTGCCTTCATCAGCTGAGCAATACATTGTAAAATTACTGATAGATGTAATATTATTTCTTTTTTATTTTTATTTTTAAATAAATATATAAATTAAAATTGTTTATTGACAAAACCACGTTGTTAAGACAACTAGACAACAAGTGACTCAGAGGAAAAATCTTGATTTCCTGATCTGAAAAACCAGCTGTTTACCTAAAACAGTATATACGAGATAAAATACAAATTTTTTGTAAAATTATGATTCATAAAGCTGATTTTTTTTTTTTTTTTTTTTTTTTTAGTTCAGACAAGTATGTTATTTGCATTTATATGCGGTGGTAATGTAAAAAAACTTGTTAGTGATAGTGTAAATTTTTTGCGGAGATTGCCTCAAAGATAACTGAATTAAATATTTGGTACCATATTAAATCACAAATTTTGTAATCGAAAATTGGTAACTGTTTTTTTTTTTTTTTTTACTTTCTCTTATTACTGGTAAGAGGATGAATTGCGATCGTTTCAAATTTTCGATATCGAGTTTTCACCGGATATAACGTTTTGAGTTTGAAAAAGTGGTTTTTAGAAATTGGTCTGTGTGCGCGTGTGGAATGGGTGGGGGAGGTTTAACATACGCAACTCAAAAATGGAAAATCGAAGAAGTTCAAATAGGATATTTAGTTTAAGTACCAACATGGGACCCGACATTAATTAAGATTTTGAACAAAATCAGTCGGCCGGAATTACCTCTTTACCGAATGGATTCGTCATTTTTTTTGCCATTTTCTCGGAATCGGGGCCAACGATTTGCGTTAAACTTGTTATTTCAATAAATAGCTACAACTTTTATTTGAAATATTTCTCCGGGAAAATTCCTTTAAGTGATCTTTTGGGTGGGGCTATGTTTTCGTCTCAAGCGCTATTCTAGTTTATTTATTATACAATTCTATCATTTAAATAAATATTAATCAGAATTAAATACGTCGACAAAATCCCATGCTTGAACAAAATCAATTGACCGGAAGTGCATTTTTATTGAAGTTTTTCTAATTTTTTGAGATTTTCTACATAAAACACGATAGATTTCATTACTTTGTTACACTAAGTAACATGCAGAGAACTATCTCCTTTGTTAGAAACTATTTTCGGAGAATTATTATTTAAAGAATAATGAGACACGCAAATGGCCAGAGGAATTTTTAAAGAAAAATAATTCTTTGTTGCTCTATGTTTCGGACACCATTGGTGCCCTTCTTCAGGACCATCAATACTGATTAAAAATTACTATCCTATTCATCTAATTCTCAAAACTACATAAACAATTCCCCAAAGCAAAACCCCCAAAACGTTCCACCCATTAGCTAGATCAAAACAACATAGCATACTGAACCTCCCATTCACCACCATAAACAACATTAGAATTTAGTTTACAAAACAAATTGTTCAAACTGGCCCATCCACCTACATAGGAGAGACAAAACAATATGATCGAAACCGAATTCGACAACAGAAATATGGTTTTAAAAGAAAAAAAAGACAACATAGCTCTCTCCCAACACACTACAAAAACTGGACACACTTCTGACTTCAGTAAAACTACAATAGTGGACAGAGAAAGGAATTCACAAAAAAGCAAATTTTTAGAAATGATCCACATCAATAGTAACAGAACATCTAGCAATTTGAAACCAGATATTGCTGACCTTAATGCCATATATACAAATTTATTGAAATAATGACCCTGCTTGTTTTCCAACACTGCTAAAATATGTAATATAACCTATCATCAAACTGCAACCTGCTATGTTGTTTTAATTTAACTGTTTATCTTAAGAATGACCTGGCTCCCAGGTCGAAAGCTTGATATATAATAGTTTTATACATAAATTTGCGGGAATCTAACTACGACAATTAAACCTTCTACTCCCCCAGAGCCCCTCCCCTGAAATATAGTAACAATGTGTTGAGGTGATGGGTTTTTCTCTCAATTGAGAAAAGGTCCCATTTTTAATTGAATAAATACACTCTAATTAAAAAGTGGACAGTACATTGTTTATTATTTGATTGGATTCAACTAGTATAATACATATGAGTAAGTAAACTTGCCCCTAGAACGCCAAACATGAATAAATTGTGTAAGTAGCTATCTCTCCCCAATACTCCTTTACAAAACATTTTTACCACCCTAACTTTTAAATCAAAATTTGAATTAAATAATGATAATACATTAATATTATTAGATGCAACTCAGTAATAAAAATCTAATATCTTCCTTAACATTCTCCCCCCTCAGGGGACTTTTTCTTAGTGCCTCATCAGGCCGTCCCAAACAAGATGGCGGAACCTAATCGGCAATTGTTTATCTCTGTTCTGTCGCCAGGACGGCCATGACTGAGCAAGAGGTTACATCGCGCGTTGCGCAACGTACTATTGTTAAGATTTTAACTAACAAAGGTGTTAAACCAACGGATATTTTGCCTCGATTACAAGCACAGTTTGGTGAAGGTACCCTTTCTCGGATCCAAGTGTTTGATTGGGCTAAGTAGTTTAAAGGTGAACGTGAAAGTGTAGAAAATCTAGGGCCCGATCGACATCCAAGATCAAGTTTCACAGATGACAAATCCATGCTGTACGTAATCTTATTGAAGATGACCGCCGCGTAAAAATCGATGAAATCGCGTCTGCGTTAGGAATCAGCATGGAAGTGCTTTCACAGAGCATCTTGGCATCAGAAAAGTTCGTGCTCGATGGGTTCCGAGGTTACTGAGCACAAATCAAAAAGAGGTCAGATTGCAAATCACTGAGACACTTTTGAATCAAATCCGCCAGTTGTTTTTGAGGCGCATTATGACATGTGATGAGATGTGCGTGCACCTCTACACGCCGGAATAAAAAATGGCAAGTAAGAAATGGCGAAAAAAGATGACGCATTCCCTGTGAAGGAAAAACCCGTCTCTCTGCCGGAAAAGTGCTCGCGACTGTTTTTTGGGACTGGAGGGGAGTTTTACTCGTTTACTTCCTACACGATCGACGCGCAGTGAATTCCGCCTACTACTGCCAGCTGTTGGAGTCAGCGAAAGCCGCCTTCAGAACCAAAAGATGGGGTATTCCTCCTTCATGGGTTATCTTCCTTCATGACAACGCCAGGCCTCAAAAGGCGACTTTGACAAAGGACAAATTGGTCGAACTGCATTGGAAAACCCTTGAACACCCTCCCTACAGACCAGATTTATCTCCCTGTGACTACTTTTTGTTTGGGCCCGTGAAGCAAGCACTGGGAGGAGAACGGTTTGAAAACGATGAAGTTGTCGAAGATTACGTGCGCAATTGGCTGATGAGTCTATCTCAAAACATCTTGAGGAAGGGATCTTCAAGCTTCCTAAACGCTGGGAAAAATGTGTAGAATGTAAAGGAGACTATGTTGAAAATTTTAAATATGTTTTTTGTAATTTCTTATCATAAAGAAATATATACAAAAAAAAGTCCGGTATGGTTATACTCCATACAAGCAATGTACTGGTGTATATCCTCTAACCCATCACACTAACTATCTAGCTATCTAACAATCTAACTACCTAAGAATAAGGGTTATCCCTACCCTAATGAAACCAGTGTGTATTACTTTCAAATACAGTTGTTATCAAGCAGAGGACTGGTGTATATTCTCTAATATATATATAAATATATTTAAACATTACATTTGAGGAATAATACGATTATAAATCCTAATTTATTATTAAATAAAAAACGATAAATAAGTTTATCACGTATCAAATAATAATAACCAAAGTTTTCAAATAATATCTTTACAGATTTTGAAATTTGAATTATTAATTTTAATAAAGAGGCGGGTATTTTTTTTTACTTCTCAAAGATGGCAATAAAGTAAAATAAAAAAATCATTCTAAAGACATTGAAAGTTAATAAAATTATTATTGATAATGTTATTACCAAAGTTCCATTAAGTTTATCATGTTATGTTTAATTATTTGCACAATAACATAAATTTAAGTTCATGTCTGGTAACACAATGTTAGAACAATTTGAGTAACTCGGGTGTACACTAAATATTATAGTACTTTCGTTTAACTAATATTAATAATCATATAACTGACATAAATAATCATAAAACTAATGTAACTATTAAATTTTAATTGATCTAGAGAAAAATTTGTATATAAAAACTATAGACGTGCCATCTATCAGCTTGATTTAAAGCTTCGACATTTCATGTTAACCTCACAATGAGAGAGGTTCTTTTTAATCGGTTACTTGCGTGGTTGGTGTAATTACTGTAGTATTTTGAATATTTATATTTTGTGAAGAGTACTTATTTACTTCTAGCATGGTAAGAAGAAAATTAGAAGCATTGGGTTACCATTCTGCTGATACTTTTGATATCAATGGTAAGAAGAAATTTCAAATTATTTTTTGTTTAGCATTAGTAGGTGTAAAATTTCAATAATTTGATTATTTTTAGATTCCCGACAATTTAGAGCACTCGTGTTATGGTTAGAAGATCAAGTTATTAGGCATTATAAAATTGAAGACAGAGATGATCTACGAAATATTGATTCAAAATTATGGGATTCTAGCTTTGAGAAATATTGTAAAGACCTAGAATGTCCGATAGCATTTACTGAACAAAAGGAATGCCTCGAATGGGTGGTGGGTTTAGCTGTAAAACTAGAATATAATGACGACAGTAAGTACCGATTACATAGAAAAAATTCATATTTTTTTTCAAATAAATGTTATCAGCCAATAAAAACATCTTGGAAGGTACATCTGCTAAAGAAAATCTTATTTAACCTGTGACACAATATAAAGGTATTCTTGTACCTGTTTTTGCCTTAAATAACAAAAATAATTTCACAGAACAGAAATATTCAAAACAAGTTTCTGATGTGATCAAAGAATCCAAAAGCAGTGCTCCGATAGTTAAATCATCTAACCCTCTTGACAACCTTGATTGTAAGTTTATTAAATATATATGTATATCAACTAAGTTTTAGACTTACTAATATGCTGTGCTTATTTTTTTAGTTTATTCTGATGAATTCCGGAAAGGTGTGAATGCCTTGGCTGATATGTTGCAGATTACACCACATCCAAACCATCTGATTACCTTAGAAGCTATCTGCACACTTATAATTCAGAGTCTTGCCTCTGAAAATAATTTAACCAGTAGCAAAGAGGTACTTCTAGAATTTTATTTTAAATAGAAAGATGAATTGGTATCTTGATCAAAATCAGATGCACCTCCTCACCTGGTCTCTCTTCAGACTTCTCTTTCAGCCTCACCTCAATAAGTTCAACCCTATTTTTAGATTCCTGACAATTTAGACTATTCATGTGAAACTATGTCAACGAAATCAAATAATTAGAACTACTGGCATTTTCTTTCGTTATATTCCTCTTCTCTCACACGACAAAACTTACTATTTCATTACCTATTTCTTATTAAGTACTGTACATGTGTTAATTTATTAATTTTTATTTTGTTTCAGGGTAAACCTTTTCCAATAATGGAATCTGATTTAGGATTTGATATGGGAGATTACATATTGAATCAGGCTGCTAAAGTTTTAAGACTACTATATATACACGATCTTCGAGATCTCCAGACTAAAATTAATGAATGTATTGTTGCAGTTCAAACTATTACTGCTAATCCAAAAACAGATACTAAACTAGGAAAAGTCGGTTTCTAAAGGTTACTGTTCTGATATCTTTTTTATTATTTATTATTATTAATTCAAAAAAATAAAAGTTTAACTTATAACAGATCGTTTTATTTCCCTAAAAAAAAACATTCATTGAATTGATTTTCAGTTACAACTTAAAAACTAGATATTATATATAATGACCTCGCTCGATAAATTCGATTGATGTATCAGAATGGTTATGCGGATATCGAAATATAAAACTTGTTGGTATTTGCCGTTGTTGCGCCACAGCTTGGTAAGTATGATATGAAGAGCCTTCGTTCATACCAATAGAGAAATCCCTCATTAAGAAATGTCTGCAATGAAATGAAGAAAATTGGTTGTTCTGTAATTTGATCGTTCAGATATTAATTATATCAATTACACATACCTCCAAATTATTTCATCTTTGATAAAGTTCCACATTACCTTGCTGGATGCACATAGATTTACAAAGTCTTTGGCTCTCAGTTTAATAAAAATTACCCTTTTCAATTCATCAGGTAGACCAGGTAGGTTAACATTACTGACCTCTGCAATATCCAATGCATCGTTTCTTAATCTACTGAATGTATTTGTAAAGATTTCCGACAGAGTTTTAATATCTTCAAACATTTCTACACCTATAAGTGTTTTTGTTGATTTAGGAGAAATAAATTATAAAACATTTTAATAGTTCTAATAATAAATATTTTCAAAAGCTAAATGTAATCTTCAACAATATTTTTTAAGTCCTCCATGCTTCATAAATTTATTAAATTTTTAGTGTTGATTAAAAACAATTTATGTAATTTCAGAAAAACGATTTTTTTAATTATATATCTCGGATTGAAGAAAAATCACTGACAAACTTCCTGGAAATTACAATAGTATGAAAATACTAGTGTAATAGGAACTATTGTAATAAGAAAACTTGATTTAGATATGCTTTTTTTCACAATCCTAAGTGAAAATAAAGAAATGAAATCCCAATACCTTTATTATTCGTTCGTATGTACTTAGCGCAAGGAATTACAATCGATGCAGTTGACCTTATTTTCCCATCTTCTAAAGCTAGTATATTGTAAAGAGCACAATCGTAACAGGTTGGTGTTGAAACAACTTTAAACTTCCAAAAATTTAGGCGTGGCAAATATAACAGTGTTTTCAAAGAAGAACCATTCAAGTCTCTGAAATTAACCAATGAAGTCAATTCTTTCATTGCTCTTACATCAAATCCATTCGTTAAATGTTCAGATATTCCAAAACGGAAACCGACTTCAAGTGCAACTGTTAACGCTACACAATATATCAACTCTTGTTCAATACTGAAACACTTGTACATTTCACTATTCTTTTCTTTAAATATATCTCTTTCTAGAATCAGATTTTCAACCAGTGAATTAAAGTGAGGCGGTCCAGATGTTTTACTTGATTCATTTAATTTGTAGAAGCGATGCATTTCATTTCACATGTTGGTGCAATGATAGTCTTCATTATTAATGAAAAATCATCCAGCTTGCTAAAAATTATTAGCGTTTGTTCTTTTTAGCATAATGGTCGGTATTTTATTTTTTCCATTTTGCACACATGTTTTACAGCTGCTAAGACTGAAGAACTATAGTCATTCAGACTCTTGAGTGAACCATAGCATCATGGACTTATAAATAAATGAATTTCTATAATCATAAATTGTAAAGAAAAGTCTTTTGCATTTTTTTGTTAAAAAAAATTTTTGGCATGTTAGTTGTACCAATAAACCGTCGACTTATTGCTTTAATAGAAAATACTGCGACATGATATTTTTGAAATTGAGTTTTCTTGAAAACCATAATAAGTACGGAAAGGGTGCTTTGAGAGAATTTCATGAGATCAACATTACCCCCCAAAAATCGCAAAAATTAAATATATATATACATGTATTCTTTAATCATTACAACGCGTTAGTGCAAAAGTCGCTAAAGCAATTCTGGTGACATTCTAAACAAATAATAATAATGAGAAACAACTACAAAAATCACTAAACGAGTGGAGGAGCTACCCAGGGTAGCACTCCAAATCACTCAATGTCACTTGTTGAAAGAAGATTTCGAGGCTACTGACGTTTTAGACGATGGGAGCGTTAGAGAGGAGAGATTTCTGGCTAAAGGATCTATATGGTAGGGTAGAATTTTATGGAATTTTTTATAAGAAGAGGAAGCAACGTCGGTCACAAATGGGATATTAAGGTCTTTGTGGATTGTAAGTTTCGAGACAAAGTAGGGGGCGTTAACAATGTTGCGCTGGTGCGCAGAATATTGATTGAAGGAATGTATTCGTTGGATATTGGAACGATTAGGGGAGCCCAAAAGTTCTATTCCGTATGTCCAGATAGGTTTTAAGACTTAGTTGTATATAATCGTTTGTTTAGAAATATCAGTTTAGATTTGTTGTCAAGTAGTCCAGTCTAAAGCGGTTGTTCAGTTCTTGCATTTCAGTCTAGTATGAGGATTCCATGTTAGGCGTTTGTCTATATACAGCCCAAGGTAGCGGACATTAACATGAGGAAGAGAAATTCTATGTAGTATATTGGAGCAAAGGTAACTTTTCCTTACAGTAAAAGTGATACTTTCACATTTTTGTTCGTCTAACTTATTCTCTAGTTCTTAAACCATGTTTCGAAAGAAGAAAGGTGGGAGTGAAGATTACAGGATCTTTGTAAACGGAAAGCATTGCAGTATCATCTGCATAGGTAAACAGGATGGTTTGAGGATGGGTAGAAATGTCGGCAGGTATATTGCGTAGAGATCAGGGCCCGATGATTCCCTGAGGTACTCGTGCCTCTACTGGATGGAAGGAGGAAGAGTAGATCCTACAATTACTCGGAAATACCTATCACAAAGTTAGGATTTAAGGATAAGATTGTAAGAGAATGGAAGGATCCCCTTGAGCTTCCAGAGCAAGCCTTCATGTTAGACCTGATCTAAACCATGTTTGATATACAGAAAGACGCCAAAACAGTACTCCTTCCGCTGCATTATTTGTCCACAATGGCATTCGTCATCACTCGTTGCCCTCTAAAGTAGAATCATTTCTTCAATCAACAGCCACAGAAACCTCTACTAACTGCTTTACTTTCTCTCTATCAGCAGTTTATTGCCCTCCTCGACAGATACTAACTTCTGAGCAGTTTCAACATTATTTTCTCTCTCCTGGACAGCTCTTACTAAGGGAGATTCCAGTGCCAAACATCAAGAATGAGGGTGAAGAACTAACCGAGGGTTTTCGAGGTCGCCTTAACTAACCTGACCATACCTGGAAATCCTCCCAGATGTTTGAAACGCCATTGGCCAAGGGACCTCCTGTCACAGAAAGAGGATTAACCGGCCCAGGAAGTTTGGCATTGGCCACTTCCCTCTAGCCAGTTCAAGCTAAATTCGTTCAATCAGCATTTATTGCAACTTGTTTTGCAGATTGTATAATATAAATAAAAAAATTTGCACTTGCTTATAGTCTATTACTTGCACTTTGTAAAGATTAACTCGAGTTCACTACATTATAATGCAATTTAAAACTGTATCTAATGATAATTCTAATGATAAAATAGTTAATTAAAATAAATAAACCAACAGAACAAGCAAAACTTATTGATGCAAGGTTTAGCCTGTCATAACCTTTCATAACCATATGATATTTCTAAATATATATTATAAAAAGACCGTTTAGGTGAAAAGTTTCTAAGGATGACGTTGGCGGCTCGCTTAAGTGTCAATTCAATTATAAATATTTCAATTAATATCCCTGAAAATGTTTCTAGGGATGACGTAAGAGGTTTTCTCTTTATGCCGTTTCAATTAATACACGCTTAAGAGAAAACCAATTGAGATCTTTTTCATAATAATTGTAATCTATGAGAATTGGTAGCTTTCAGAAGGAGCTACTTAAGGCAACTTTCGAAATTGGAAAGGTAATGAAGGAAGAGTAAAATTCTTCACAAAAACATATAATATGAACTTCAACTTAGAAATTAGCTAGAAAGTTAGCGTGTACTAAATATGAGTTAGATGAGTAGAACCTCCTTATAACCAGGAACAGTAGTGTATTCATATACATATGAATATATAAGCAAGATATATATATATATATATATATATATAGGAATGTTAACAGAATATCTCAAAAACGAAAAGTCACAGATTTCGGGAAAAATACATCAAGCGAAACTGTGATACTGAATGTTTTTTTCAGTTTTTCATGATTTTCTCGAAAACGGTTACAACACTTTTCTTCAAACTTCGTATATTATCTACACAAATAAATACTTATTACTTTTATTTGAAACATTTTCCTAGGAAAATTGATTTTCGGAGGGTTCTGAGGGAACAGAAGCGATATGCTTTCCTGTAAAGTACCACTACAGTATAATATATGGTTGTACCACTTGCATAATATTAATACAAATTAGAAGCATTGACAGAATTCGAAATTCGACTAAAATAGGTTTACCGGAAGTGAGATTTTAGAGAATAGGTTTTTGAGTGTTTTAGAATTTTCTCGAAAACGGTTACAATGATTTTCTATAAACTTCGTATGCTTGCTGCATAGATAGAAACGTATCACTTTTATTTGAAACATTTTTCTGAATAAATCGTTTTTTAGGTGGTTCTGAATAATCTGAGGCGTTAAAATTCAAATATGTTTGTTCAATGTTATAAGTCTTTCTTGAATGTAATCATTCATTACCTGTCTCTTTTGGTAATTTGGCACTTGTCCCCCTATCAACTGTTTATTTATGTTAGGATAAATGGCAAAATTTGAAGTTTAAAGAAAATTTGAATTTTATATTTTATTATGAGGAGTAAAATAAAGTTGTGTGAGTGTTTCACATCAGGTTTTTTATATCATCCTGGCAAGTCATCCTGGCAAAGAATGTCTGCAGTAGTATGGTTATTTGGCAAGTTAGCGTAGGGTCAAATTCAAGTAGTGTAAGGTCGAGAAACAAATGGCGTTCCGCAGCGTTTGATAGCACAAATCAGAAGATAAAAGAGTTATGCTCAGAAAGGAATATCTGGAAAGAACTCTATTAAGAGTTCCACACACTCATCAATCGGTAAAACGGCAGAGGAAATAAAGAATTATAAATTACATTATCTTAGAAAATGCTGTGATGTGATGTAATGGTTGAAATAACATGTAATTCACATGTTGACAACAGAATTATCAATCAGTGTTAATTACTAATCAATTCAAATTATAAGGATTAAATAATATAAAATCGATTTCTACACACCACCTTTCATTAATATTTCATAAATTTAATAAGTAATAGAAAATAAGATATGTAAAACTACTATTTTATTAGATACTTAATATTCAATCATATTCAACAGGCTATTACTTTTAATAACGGCAAGAGCTAAAGAGCAAGAGCAAGAATTTAAAATAATATATTTTCTTTAGTAAATAATATATACAAACATTTATTTCTTTAGTAATTTTCTTTTTAGTTCTGCTACATGATTTGCATCCTTCTCATTATGATTAATTCTTAATACTTTTTCTATTTCATCAATTACTTCTTCCAGGGCCTATAAATCATAATAATTTGTTTACTTCAATGGAGATAATACCATTGTGTGTGTGTTGTACACACTATATATATATATATATAGTGTGTATATACATAGTTACTGAGGCGTTAGCCTTCAAACTCGTATATTATCTATAAAAATAAATACTTATTACTTGTATTTGAAACATTTTCCTAGGAAAATTGATTTTTGGAGGGTTCTGAGGAGCAGTAGAAAGGATATGCTTTCTTCAAAAGTACCACTTCAAATATATATTTTAATAAGTAATAAATTTCAGTTTAAAATGTATATATAATATACATTTATATTGTATCATCTATATTCCATATTTGTAATCATTGCATTTTATGTAATTACATAAATTATATATACATAAAATGCAATGATTACAAAGTATTGATAACAAGAATAATGCTCCAACTTACCTCATCTCGTTCTTTTCGCAAACAATCAATTGTCGGTTCTTTGTAGTTGGTATCAAACCGAGGATTGTTGGGATATTTCTTATTAGTTTGTTCATCCTGTAATTATATATATTTGTATAGTTAAGGACAATTTAATAGAATATCTATTGTGTTTTCTTAAATTTACCTGGGGAAAGTAATTGTTTAACATATCTCTATATTTTTCCAAGGTTGACGATACATCCGTACCATCTTTTCCTTCAATAGCCTCAAAAGAGTCTGCACCAGGAGAAATCCATAAAGGTTGATTGTATTCAAACTGTAACTGACTCCTGTAATTTTGAAAATTAAACTAACATGAAACTGTTGCTAACATAAAAGATTTCTTGAGTTCCTATTAAGTATTTTTAATCAAAACCATTTTTCTTGTTACTACTGTTTAATTTATTGAAGCACTATGCGCTATTCGAATAAATATTTTTATATTTTCAGGAGAAAATCTAAATTAGATTATAAATACATAAATTACAGCAATGCAGAGAACTGCAACTTGAATGAACCTCCTATTTTATCTGAAAATTTCAAATATATATATGTTTTTAATTGCGGATCTTAGACTAACCCAGATAATTCTCATCAGACATTTTCCGGGATAGCATGCATCTGATCACAAAAAGAAGCAGGCTATCACGGAAAATGTCTCTGATGCTTTCCAGCTCTGTGGAACCAGATAATCCTATTTACTAAAGAAGGAAGATCACAGCTTTAAGGCAACAGGAATTCTAATTACATTAATAAACTGGAGAAGTTATTTGTAAAGTTCTTGATAGTAAATTTAGGCTGAATCAGTTATGGCACAGCAATCTTCTTTTAGCAGTGTCACAGAATACTCGAATAGGCATATATATAAATTACTTTTTTAATGGTTATTAAACGTAGGATTTTTTTGTGACGCGTCGAGACAAGATCTCCAGGAATTCAATCTTTAATAAGTCAGTGTAATCGGTGAGCTTTGGAACAACCAATTAGTTTTTAATGGAGTTTTTGTTGTTAGGGAACATCTCTCTTTTGACAATGTAGGCCTTTTAGAAGATTAAACTGAGTTTCTGGCAAGGAAAGCAAACTGGCCATTCTACATTCATCGCAATATTTCTAGAAGTCTTCGTAACTGGTTTTCATTCTGACAGAGTGTAAAACTATGTTTACTTAGTAAAAACGGATGAATTTCAGGAGCTGGATCCATTTTGAGACTTGATGATTGGATCACTGTTTTACAGATAAAAGAGGTTTATGCTATTTTCTGATTATTTCACCTAAGAATGAAAAGGGCTGATCAAAACACTAAATTTACAGAAATTGGTAATTGAATGTTTAAGATGATTACAGAGCAATATTTCTCCTCGGAACTTTTAATGCCAGGTCAAATGGAAATCTCTAAAAATAATTAGGTAGATGAATTGGCTATATTGGCCTTTTTCACCTCCATTGGTTCTGAACCTGCTAGCTGTCACTGAACACTACCCAATACACCTAGACAATTTCATTTTATGATTAGTTTAAATAGCCCTATTTGTTTGTGTACCTTTCATGGACTTCTTGTATGTATCCAGTTGGAATACAATTGTGATTAGAGAAAAATCTTGACATGAAAGGGGCTCAAACCATATGCTTTTAGAAGAATTTTTGTTATCGAAAAATAAATATTCATTCATCTTATGACGGTTATTAGTTCATGCATATGGGAAACTTAAATGTGAAGGATCTGCGGAGAATGGATGTTTTCTCTTAGGATAGGTCTTTGTACCTAGAAGACTTGAATAGAGCCAGGGTTTGGTTCTTTTCACAGGCAAATAATAATAATTTTCAAATCAACCTAATTTTATTTATATACCATATAAAACCATAATATACTTCATGTATATGTATATACTTGAAGTATATTATGGTTTTATGTTTGCATGTGAAACAAAACGATCCCGCTCTCTATATATTATATCGTAGCATGCATATTAACAAGTACAAATAGAAATAGACGGAAAACGCATAGAACAAGTGTCTGTGTTTAAATATCTGGGCGTGATGCTGAATAAAAGCGGCAAAGTCAAAGATGAAATCAATGCAAGAGTAGACGCCGCAGGAAGACTATTCTACGCCATAAACAGAAATTTTCTCAGTAAAAAGGAAGTAACAAAGGACACAAAAATGGCAGTCTTCCTTCGACCTTCGTTCCAACGCTGACATATGGAAGTGAATCATGGGCTCTAAGAGAAGCGGAACGTAGCCAACTCCAAGCCGCCGAAATGAGGTATTTAAGAAAAGTGGCAGGAAGAACCAGAAGAGACAGAATCCGCAACACCACCATTAGAACCACACTTAAAAGCGAACCGGTATCTCAAGTTATTGAGAGAGGTCAGCTACGATGGTTCGGACATGTGTGTAGGATGCGTGACGAGAGGTACCCGAAGAAAGCATGCGAAACGCGAATGACTGGTAGAAGGCCCCGTGGAAGAAAGAGAATTACCTGGGAGGATAACCTCCGAGAGGTCATAACAAAAAGAGGGGTCAGATGGAAGAGGCCAAAAACTTAGCCAGAGATAGGGAAAGATGGAGCTCCTTCTGCAAACCTCGACACCCTAGGGTATGAAGAGGTCTCCGACTAAGTAAGTAAGTAAGCACGCATATTTCTTTTATTCCTGATGGTTTCGGATTGGTGTAACAGAAACAGTGCGTTGAAGTGAACTCTCTTCAAGAACTTGATAAATTTACTGCGACGATGGATGAAAATCCGACACTGAAATAAATGAAACTGCATGCTACGACAGATAAAATAACAGATGTTACCTAGGATTGCGTACCCACCCACATATTCAATATATAATTTGAATGGGATTTTTGGTGAAGAGCCTAGGAAGAAGGACGTATGCAGAAGAGCTCAGGATGCTTCCCATACATTTAGCCGGTTTACTCATGCATCTGTGAATTTTAAATTTGCGAATGGATTTCAACTCTAGGCAAGAAAAAAAAGGATAAGTAATCGATAGCCTATGTTAAAGAAAAAGGATGTATATTGGAATGTTCGATAGGAGGATGAGAAATCGATAATCTATGTTAAAGTAAAAGAAAAAAGGTTGCAGCAATATGATAGCTATTCAGTGAATACTTTTATACCTTTACTTTTTAGTACATTATACATAAAACAGTTGGAATTTACTATATATTCTCCCTTATTTGACAGAAGAAAATAAGTCTTTAAAAATTGGCCGGATTTCAAACAACACGTACTTATTGCATTGCAAGCCGTTTAGATGCCTCAATAAAATATCATTGATTTTTGCATTATTAAATCCTTATTATTTTTCATATCGATAATCTAATAATTTAATTGAAATATTTAATACAAATAATACTTACGTGAAAGGAATATCGAAAGCATAGTTACTCATAATTTCTTTCGCAACTTTTGATAGATTATTATGTTTATTTGAATAAAAGAATAGAAAAGCATAATTGGCATGAGCTAAATACCTTAAAAATTGGCAAATTACTCTTTTTTTTTCAGGTTCAAATTCCTAAAATCAAAAATGAAAATTTTTTCTGGCTCAAATTTCTTTTTTGTTTTTTTGTTTAAAGGAATGGCAACCTTATCCTGGACTTTATGTCTTCTGCTCTCAATGAAAAATGCATTCTGGAATGAAAAAACTCTTGCGATTTTCTCTTAGACAAATCTCACAGTTATTTAACAATTTTCTTCAAACTTGGAATTGTTTTTAAATTGTTTACCTTAATGGAATTAAAAACCGGATAAAGCAAACTAATATAATAAATATACTAATACAGTAATTTTTATCAAAGTAAGGACCTTATAAAGTAAAAAGGTCTTTAGAATTAAAAAGTTTACCGTTGCAGTTTCCTCCCAATTGCCTAAAACATTTCCCATAAAACTGACAGTTCTATGCCCAGCAAAACTTTCTTCTTATTTCAAGAGACCGCAATTTATTTCTGGTGAAAACTCAATTTTGGAATTTGAAAAATCATAACTCGTCCTCTTATATGCTTTAAGTTAAAGCAAACAAATGGTATTAGTCTTAGACATGAACAAAAATTATGGAACAATATTTTCATGTAATTCAAAGTTTATTTTTTCCAATGTACGGAACCATAATCTGTGCCTCCAGCCAATTCCCAATTGTATTATATAAAGATGTACTATCATAAACATAACTGTTGCGACTTTATAGATATTCAAAACTAATTTTATTTATTTATTTATTTATTTATTAAACTAACAAATTTTATTTAACTACCTGTTTTAAGAACAATTTACTCTGATAAATTACCTGAAATAAGTCATATTTTCCACCTACAAAAAAAATAGGAACTGGAAGAGCCTTTATAAATAGTTTATCCTGAAATATATAATTATAATTTTTTTACCTTATTAAAAATGAATATAACATGTTAAACAATCAAAAATACTTACTTTCAGAGATTCTGGTACTCTAACTGGTTCCAAACGATCTTTATGTTTCGTTTCAATATATTTTCTAATTATTTCCAAAGAGGTTGTAGCAGTATGCCATAATGTATTTGGACGTGAAAGGTCCAGCATTATAACAGCTGCTAGGTCGCTTGGAGCTTTAACAGTCATGAGAACGGAACCGTAATCGGTGCCTCCAGCCAATTCCCAAATATTACACAACTTTCGAGGATATCCCTTGAAAACAAACTTTGTCAATGTATATAATGCAAATAATAAACGATAATGTCATAAAATATAGAATTTATAAAATATTGATCTTACCTCTTCAGGTAGGTGAAAAGCGCAAAAAAAATCAAGGGCTAGAACTGGTTTAAGTTCCTCTTTATTCAGACCAAAAACGTCAATAATAAACGATGATTTCCCCTAGAATAGTATTAAATAAACAATTTTTATGTTAACACATTTTATCTTCGTATATGAAAATTGCTGGCAATATTTTGGCGATTTAAAAAATCCACCAATGCTTTAGTGAGTCATTTTACAAAACAGATCTCACGAATGCGTTCTCTGAATGATTTTCAGTTGTGGAAAGAAATATATTCAAAACTTAATTTCTATTTATGCAGTTAACATACCGATGAACGACTTCCAATAACGAAAAGAGATTTTTGTAAAGCACTTTCTGATTCTAGTCTTCTCTGTATAAAATTTTCAGTCCTCTCTATAACTTGATCAAGAATAGTGCCAGCTCTATACAAAAATAAATAAATAAAAATAGGATAATTTGAGTTTGCTGTGAAGTTTAATATGACAGCTGCTAAGGTCGCTTATATTATATAGATAAAAGTAATGTAATGCCTATTTTTTTCAGGCTGGCATTACGCCAACTGTATGTAGTAAGTGTCAATATTGTACTGTCTATCAACATTAGATTTTTCTTTAATTTAATATTTACATACACGGGAGCAGTTAGAGTTGCAAATAATAGCTCCTTATGGTCCATAATAAAAGAAATTATTGTCAAAATGTAACTTCCGAAATATGTTACTCACTTCTGAACTAAAACTAAATAAAAACCGTTTCCATGGTAACCCAGTAACATAACCACATTATTGAATATTAATTGTTGTGATGGATGTTCAATGTATTAAAAATAATGAATAAATATTTGAGTGATGTACAGCAAGAAAATATTGGTATATAGTAAAAAGATAGATTTTGCCTAGTGTAAATGAATCTTGGAAATTTTAATAACCTTTTCAAGAAATCTAAAAAAAATATCTTTTTCAAGAAAGGGTGATTATAAGAATGTTTTGATTCCAGCATATTATGACAGCAGGTAGACAAATTTCCATTTTTTTTTTTTACTAAACTTAGTACAAAATACTGGTATCATATTAAATTAAAATTTTATGAAATAAGTTTTTGAGAATTCTCCCTGCCAAGTGGTTGTAGAATTAGGAAGCTCAAAAAAATTATGCTAATCTATTATTTATAAAAAAAAAGAAAAAATAGTCTTAGAATACTCTTAATACATAACACTTATAAAAAGCCATTTACTATCTGAAGCACAATCTCTATAATGCCATTAACATTATATTTTTTCGTATACATTTTTGTTTCCATCAGATTTGACACTAGGAATTGAGTGGTCCAGATCAAATTGTATACGTCCATCAAATCTTTGGAAAATTACGGATTACAAAGTATTATGAAGAAGACCCTTGTAAGTAGTAAGGATTAAGACAAGTAAATGTACGCAAGGTTTTCCGCATGACAGCTTCTCAAGATATCGAAGAAGATTTAAGGATATTCGACATCTTGTGCGGTCCCGAGGTACAAAAATTAGGTCAAATTAGATCAATATGATAAGAGAGAGTGCGTGAGTAACTATAAAGAAGTCGATGAGCGGAGGCTAGTACGCGTAGGCACCTTAATCCGCCTCTAGTTTTTCCATACCAGTGATTAAATTGTGTGCATAACTCTTATTAGAAAGAGTATAATTATCACAATTCATAGTTCGTATTCATTTTTTTTTAATGTTTACTTCCTTGTTTTTATACTTCAGATGAGCGAAGGTGGAGACATGACTACTACCCTAAGAAGTGAACTAGCAGCATTGCAATATAAGAGGGATAGTCTTTTAATTCAGGTAACACTATTTTATTTATTTGTGAGTATTGTGATTATATTGTTAAATCCACCAAATAAACATTTCTTGGTATAATTCATTAGTTGTATTAAATGATTTAATTATGACAATTTTTTAATTAAAAGCTTCAAGAAACCAAAGCTCAATTGAAGAAGAGGGAAGAGAAAGCAATACAATTAGAAAGTGAAATAGAACATTTAAAGGAACAAGCTGCCAGACAAAATGTTGTCATCGCATCTCTGCGCAAAAGAATACAGGTTTATTATTGATGTTATTATTTATTGTAATTATGTTGTTAAAGATTCATAGAACATACTCATTTAAAGATGATAGATAATTTCATAATTGCAAAATCTTAATAATTTTTTAAAGTCAGATGTGCCTCAAAATATTATATTATTTTGAATTTATTCATTTTAATGTATTTTATTGTTGGTACAAAGCTTATGGTAAACAACATACTCGTTAAAGAAGAACATAAAGTATATTTATTTTTCTGTAACAAATATTATTTTATAATTTAGTAAAATAATACCTTAGGAACTGGAAGAGAGGGAAAGAACGCTCACAGCCACTCAGAGTAGGACAGAAATGTCGTTAAACACGTTACAAAGAGAAAGTAGATATCATGAAGAAAAAGCTTCTGAATTAGAGAGGAAAGTAAGTTTTGATGGTTCAGTAATTTTATAAATTTGCTTATTGCATTCTATATTGTATCGGTTATTCCTTTATTTCTTAAGGTTAGTACTTTGGAATTAGAGTTAAACACAGAAGAAAAAAATAAGTTGGCTGTACAAAATACTCTTAGCGACCTTGTGCGACAACTGGAGTCTACTTTAGGTGGTGTAGACGTTAGTGGTAAATCTGGAGGGTTTTCCCATTTAATTCAGGTAAATAAATTTATGATTATGTTAATTGAGCTACGATCTATTGTTTACCGATGATCAAATAATAAGTTGCAAGAAAAATGGAATATATTTTCCTGAAGCCCAGCTTTTTTTGAAAATAACAAAAAATTACTGGAGGAATTTATTTGATGAATAATAATTAATTTAAAAACAAAACCAATAGAAAAAAAGCAAACAGGTTTTCTTATGGGCAACAGCTCTAATCTGAAAATTTGAGTACATGCTGAATTAAAGGTTTCATTCTAAAAAAGTAATATAACTTATTGATTGTTTAGGAAACATCTAGACTGAGAAATAAGTGTGATAACTTGGAAAGCAATCTCAATCGAGTTGAAGAGGAATTACGTTCATGTAGAGCTGCACTGAGTAGAGCAACTGCAGACAGGGATACATTGCAGTCTCAGGCAGCTAATCACTTACTAGAGATAGATAGACTAAAACAGGTTATTTCATTTGCAATATTAATCCGTTCTCTAATTCCATTATTTTTAATGAAATATCCAGTAATTACGACTCATTTTATAGTTTGTTTTGATTGACACTATTTGTGTTTTTAAACTTTTACAGGAAAGGGAAAAGCTAACGGTACAACAACATATGTTCGAAAGAGACCTAGCAGATTTACGAGAGAAATTAGCAAATGCCACAAGAACTATAAATGCAGCAACAGGAGATATGCAAGTACAAGATGTTACAATCAGGACTTTAAGAGGTAAATATTAGTTAAATTAGTTATTTTTTGCGTTGATATTTCTAATGTTAAATCTAACATCCAAAATACTAATTTCTCAGATGACTTAAAGCAAAAAGAGGATAAATGTATGAGGTTGGAAACAGAACTAAGACACCTTCTGGAGTCTTTGGCGATACAGCTTAGTACTCCAGTTCGTTTTGTTGAAAGTAATGAGGCTAGCATTAAAGACAAAGTAAGGGATCTTATCAATGAAGCAAAGGAAAAATCACTGGTTGGTACATAATGTAATAAATATTTTATAAGTTTTATTTTGTGATAGAATGATTATTTAAAAGTGATGTAGTTAATGTCTTGTTTATGTCTTTCAGCAAGTAGATTCACTTCATGAAAAGGTTGCAAGTTTAAGGGATCAGATATCACGTCTGAATGAACAAAGAGACGAAGATACTCGGCGTTTAAAAGATGTTCAAGATGATAAGTTGCATGTGGAAGGACGTCTGCATAAAACTGAAGTTGAACTTACAACTTGTCAAGCAGTGAAGGAAGGACTCAGAAGAGATAAAGCTATTGTATGATCTGTTTAAACAGTTGCCATTAGAATTGCTTATAGCATAATAGGAATACAAGTAATTAGAATCAGTGTTAATTTTCTAGTTTGTTACTTTTCTCGAACGACTCGCCAGAGCTTTGAATATGGAAGAAATATCAAGAGAAGTAGGAGTTGACTTGCATACAGAATCAATGCTTCTTCGGGCAGAACAACTAGCTAGATTGGAGAGTGATAAATTGGCCGATAAGGTGGGTAGTGACTGTAATAATAATTCTTTCATTTTCAGTGTTTACACTTATGTATCTTTCATTGTAGGAGGCAATTAGTAAATTTATCGATAGGTTCAATTATGGAACAAAAAGAGATTTCTTCTTCTGTATTTATTTTCAGAGGCGGTAATTAAATCTCAGGAATTTTACAATTTTCTGTTTAAAAATAAGAACTAAATTTTAAGCTTTTTTTCTGATCATGGTTACAGAGACCCATTCGACCATATTCTCCTATTACTTGATCCCTTACACTTCATTTACCACTCAAAATTTGTTGAATAGATCATATTTTTCTCATATTATTTAAACTGTACATTTATAAACAGCTAAGTACTCTACTAAACTTTGTAGAACCTCTAGAGTGTTTGAAAATATTATATTTCATAATAGAATGGCTTTGTAAGATACGGCGTAATTTTATGACCTAATTCGGTTCTTTCTCGTTCGAATTAGTGTAGCTCATTATCACATGCTATAAATCTTCTATTTCTTGTCAGAGATTACAATAAGGAGTGTGTAAGATCTAACCTGCATAAACAGCTCCCATATAGCATGCCTAATTATAAGCTTCGTGATAACTAGTCATACATATTAATGACTATGGCTTGTTATTGAATTCATACAATCGAGAATGAATACGGAAATCTATTCCTCCTCGAGATTCGAAATGTAATAGCGCAGTTAGGCATATACACATTTACCCAGAGATAGGAATATATTTTTAATTTATACTAAACGGACTAATTCAGCCTTTTTAGACAGTTGTTTGAACCACAATCTCTTGTGATTCAGTTGTTTGAATCTATATCTTATCCCTACTAATTGTCTTAATATCAGCGGCAGTGACATTAACTCTGTTGTTACCGACCCTAGATATTAAAGTTAATAGTGTTGGGAATTAAATTGTTACCATTAAATTTCATGTAAAGTTCTATTAGCAATCGAGATTTTACTCAGTTGTATCAGAGATATTTTTTGTGATAGCCTGCTTCTTTTTATGGTCATCTACCGGTTTCGGACGTTCGCCCATCATAATGGATGTTTTTGTCAAAACAATGTGATACATTTGCACAGAGCAAATTTAATTGGTACACTCTAAATTTGCTGGGTGCAAGTCGTTATCACACTGCTTTGTCAAAAACATCCTGATGAGTACGAACGCCCGAAACCGGTCGATGACCACAAAAAGTAGCAGGCTATCACGGAAAATATCTCTGATGCTTTCAAGCTCTGCGGAACCAACCACAACAACATTTACACAAATGTTTTAGCCTGATGCATTAAAGTTCTAGCCTTTACGAAATTATTATCTCAAGTGACAGGCAAATGAGATACCATAGAATTAAGATATCAGCCTAAATAAAGCCAACACAGCCATCTCAAATCGAATAATGTAATTAATTTAATAGTAGACTTCTTAGGGTCATGTCATTGTTTGACATGCTATGCTTAAATCCGCAACATTATGCCGCAATTTAAGCGCTTTAATCTAAAATTGTAGCTTACACATTAACTAGCCGCCACTTTTATGTAAAAAAAAATCATATAAGTATATACATACAAAAACACAAAAACAAATCAATGCATTATCTTTAATTTTTCCAGAACAATTTAAGTTTGGAATATTATATTTGTTGCATGTGAGCTGCAGCTCTTGTATGGGTCATATCCAAGATTAAGACGTGAGAGAACATATTGTGAATTACCCTCGAGAGAAGTAAGGCATAGAGGAGATATAAATTTAGGCCTTAGGGCAAGCATTGAGCATGTTCACAACTTAAAATTATTCAATTTGCCAATATGCATTGGGAAATTAATTTTTAAAAAGAAAGAAAAAATATATTTAATATTAGTTTTATTCAGCTTACGCTTTTTTTTTTATTATATAATTAAATATTTTATATCTAAATATAATAAATGAATTGGGGAAAAAGTATTTTAAATTTTGGTGCGGTAATATACAAGTAGCTTTAAATAAAAAAATAAAACCAAAGTGTAGAAATTTTATTATAGTGATTGTAGGCTGTTATATTGTAGTTTAGATTACAATAACTATTAATAATCACGGAAATTAGAATTAGATAAGATGTAGGTATAGATCCAATGGTGCATGCTACTTAAATAAGAAACTCATCAAAAATAAGAATCTATTATGTAATAATTTTATAATAAATTTTTGTGTATTGTTATGTTTAAATAAAATTATTAAATATTATATAATATAAACTGTGTAAAGCATTTCTGTAGGCGTTACTTTTACTTCTCTCTGGGAAAAATTTCTAGAAATAATTTTCAATTATTTATAAAGTAACCTAATTTTAATACACCATAATATATATATTTACATTAAAAAAACAATTCTTTTGTATTTTGCTTTAATTCACTAATTTTTAATTTCAGATAACTGTTATTTAAGGAATTTAACAATGTTTTTGAACCAATCTTTTGTTATCGATATTATTGCTTGAAGAATGTGCATTTGAGATAGATGTACATAATAGCATGTTTTTAGCTTTCTCCTGTTAAAAATATCGAAATGTAATTCAAGAATCAAACATTACTATTAATTTTTTTATTTTTTTTTTGCAAAAATATCAAAACACTTTTTTTTCTTCCTACAAAAATTTGCACTTTTCAAAGGAGCCAATGATGAGTAGGATATTTTCAGTCTTTTTCGTAGTAATTACACATTTACCTTGGCACCTATTCAGAAATTTAGTTATACAGTGCTATTCAATTCCATACAAAAATAAAATATATTATGAAAAGTTTCTGTAAAATTCTCCTACACAATTTAATATATCTGCACATAGAGATCCTGAAAGTCGCCATAATTTTTAGAGATATAATGAATAATTAGAGTGAAATTTACCTTACTAATAACACAATTTCAATATGACATCAACAGACTTAGTAGTCTCTCCCATTCATGATGAAAAACCACGTATCAGTAAATTTTTATTTAAATAATACCAGATTTTCAATTTTTACAGTGAGCTTAGTAATGGATAAAAACATTTTTTCAGACAATCGTCGCTTTCTTTCCAACTCTTGCAGTCAGTCACAATTGCCATTTAGAACTTATTTATTTAGAATTAAGGGTATTTCGCTTAAAAAAAAATAATGCTCAGGCTACAATGCTCAGGTCACCTGCGCACCTTTTGTGTTGTAAGCAATTTCCCTCAGTTTTCATTTTTCCCGTTAATGGAGGTTTTTGCGTCATCCATGTCAACATAATGAAACATTAGCTTTAGAAAAAAATTTCTGGACATTACTGATTAGTAAGGCGGGAAAGATAGTTCGTTCACAACACAAGATTCAATTTTTTTCTCTTTTAATTCACAAAAAACACTTGTTTAACTTTGATATGCTTCGAAATACGTTCGGCCCTTTAATTTCATTAATTATAATTTTGATTTTCTAGAGTTCTCCATTAATAATATAATATTTACGTCTCTAATAAGGTCTGTCTCATTAATGTGTTAAAAAGCGAACAAATCTTCAATATTAGGTCAAAACTCTTCAATTAGCATACTACTGATAAGTTTGGCCCTCTCATTACTTTATGAAAAAAATTTAGAATATATATCATGAGGAAGAGAGAATAGTTGCTGTTGTATTGCCCAGTCTGCTATAGTGTACCAACTGCAGCGAAGAGTAAGAAACCTGAGGGATCAACTGCAGAGAAGAGATCTTCATTTGGACTTGTTACGTAGAAAACTGACCCTTCAAGAAGACAGCCATCGTACAAAAGGACTGCTTCAAGCGGAAAGAGATGAAGCTAACTTAAGGTTTTTACTTCTTTTTTTGAATTTTATTTCATAGATATTCTCAATATTATACACCAGGTCTCCAAACCATAGCCTGTGAGTCAGTCTGACTTGCTAGAATATTCAATCCACCTGTTTTAATTGAAAATTAAATAAAGAAGATGTTTTGATTTTTACTATAGTCTAATAATGATTATGGCAAGTTGTAATTCAGTAGTTGAATTGCAATTTTCAAATGCATTATAACTTACCCTTGAATAACGTGGTACATGTTATTTGCAGATCTGATCATTTTCACTGTTTTATTAATTGATTAATTTTTTTCTTAAGGTTTATTAATTATCCTTATTACTTTGGAAATCAATTTAATTATTCTTTGTGACATATATATAAATAAAATCTTTGAGTAGCGAAAATGAAAGAATGTTTTTTCTTTTTAATTAACCACAAAATAATATTTTTTTAATGTATGAAGTTCTTCATTTTTTTGTAGAACTTTCAGTTAAACAAATTCTGTTCCCTATTTTATTCTGTTTTTCTTCAGTAAGTCCTCTTTTCAGAGTGAAAAAGCTGAACAGGCAGATAGATAAATTACAAGTACAGTTGAATGAAGCCAGAGCACTTTCCAGGGATCTAAAATTACAATTGACAGAATGTGGTGATTATAAGGTAATATGTATTTCTTGTATATTTTTCTTTAATACAATTAATTTTTAAATAATTGTTGTTTAAGGGATATCAACAACGTTTTTGTACCAATCTTAGTAAAATTAAATTCTAGATACTTCAAATAGATGTACATATAGCTTGTACATTCTTCTGTTAAAATGTCGAAATTTGTTTCAAGAATCAAAAATTATATTATATTATTTTTTTTTTTACAATAATATTATTAAAACACAAATTATTTTTGATTTATTCTTTAAGCTTTTATACCTTGTTTTATCAAATTAAATTAAATAACTTAACTCATTCCTTTGGCAACTAGATGACTGCATTAGAAAGAGGAAGAAAAATAGATGAACTACAAAAAAGATTAGCTGATTCGGAAATGCTACGATCAAGATGCACAAGGAAATGCAATCTACTTAAGGATCAGGTTAAAGTTATCTTTCATTTTTTCCTATATTTTTAAATTAAGTTTTTAGCCTCTTTGAATTGGATTAAATGTAAAATGCCCGCCTGTAACATTAATCTGTATATTAATTGAATAATACAAAAGTATAATAAAAATAACAGATTATAGCAATGAAAGATTCGTTTGGGCTGAAGTAACAAATAAAACAGAAAACCATGAAGTTTTTTATTTAACTCTCAATAATTGGGCAGGTAAGAGTGACTGGAGAAAGTGCAGAAGAAATACGAGTGCTAGGTGAGGGTGTCGCCTCAGCACTCAGAGAAGAAATAAGTACTCTACGAGCATCACTTTTTGAAGCTAACAGGGAAAAGAATTCTGTAAACACATGCATATTTTTTATGTCTTTGTATTTAAATAAATAGTTTAATTGAGTAGTATATACAGTTTGAAATTTGAGTAGTTTTCCTTCTTTTTGGTTGCTCAGTGCATGAATTTTATTAAGTTGTCACCTGTTTATAGAAATGAAAGCCAAGTATGACAGGTATAGTATTTTTTATCATTAGATTAGTTATAACTTACCAGTGCTTTGTAAAAATAAAGTAATCCGTATAAGAATTTTTTTTCATTTCCATAGGTTTGCGAGCTTGTACACATTTCGTGCTAACAGTGGATATCTTAACACCTAGTATCTAGAATTTAACAATTAATGCAAATTTTAGAATGAGATGCAACAATGAATTGACATGCAATTTTTTTCTTTCTTTTTTTTTTTACAGTTGGGCAGTTTAAGGAATACTCTTTGCACGGTAGTAGGATTGCCTTCAAGTTGTGCTGATTATGAGCTGATATCAAGAGTAACAAAGATGGCTGATGCACATCGTGAATTTACAAAAGTTTCGCGAAGATACGATGAACCACCCGCAGTTAGTCCTAGATATATAACCGATGATTCTGGATTTCTCGATCCACTGACTGACGATATTGATTCTGACATTAACAGTATCTATAATAAAAGGCCAACTAGAACATTATTACCATAATATTAGTTTTAGTAGTATTAGGAAAAATACTGAAGTCAGAATATTTTAGGTCATTATAATAAGACATACTAGAACATTAAAAAGTGTTCTGGAATTATTTGTTGTTTAACTGAATATGTATTAGGAATCTATTTAAAATGTTTTTGGCTCTCAGGAGGTCACAGGTTTCTATAAAACTAAGAAGAAACATGATAAGAAGTATGCATAACATTTCCTTTTAAGAATGTAATTGTAAACGATTTTATTAGTTACCAAAATTTGCATATTATTTGGGAAATTCATTCCATAAATCAATATTTTTAAAGTTAAATTTAGTATTGAATAATGTGCTTGAGGAAAGCATTTTATTATATATATATTGCTGCAACCATAAGCCATAAAATGGAAGTATATAAAAAAATAAATAATTAAATAGATTGTTTCATTTTTCTTAAATTTATTTTTCTGTTTATTTTATAGATTTGATCTTTTTATGAAAATGGTACAAACGTATTAACTAGTCATAAATAATTAGTGATAAAATTATAAAAATAATAATTTATATCTTTAAATAAACATAAATGTTTTATCAACAAATATCAAATCATGATGAGCAGTTTAAAAATTGAAAATAAATAGAAAGCAGTAACAAAAATGATGTAAATCAAAATGATTGTCATTTAGTAAGACTAAAGAAAAAGTTGAAATAAGTATGATTAATTAGAAAATACTTTAATAGTTTAATGTTCTTTATTAATGAAATTTTTGCAAGTCTACGAACCATATGATTCACTTGGTGCAAATTATGACAAGTACAATGTCCTATTAGAAAGTAGGGAACATTTAGACATGTTCTTTACGGTATAAGATTAAGAATATTAATAATAGTCCTTAAAGATAGATACTGTTATTTTATTAATTTTAGAATATTATGATTAAATGTTTGGTTCCCCTGTCGAAAGCTAGGACATAAAAACATGAAACAGAAAGGACTGAGGATTTCCACTAATATCCTCCCACCCCCCCAAAAAAATGAATTCCTCTATCCTACGAAATCCATCCAAAAATAAATTACTTAATTAATTTTTATAAATCTTGATTGGCTTACGTCTGTGTTTCAGGTTTTTATGTTTTATATTGTACTGTATATTATTATGTATTATATTATTATTGTTTTCAAAGTGAAGCGAAATTTTATTTATTTATTTATTTATTTTATTAGAGCTTTTTATATGTTGTCCATTTGTTAGGTTGTTTTTTTTTTTTTTTTAAATTTTGTTTACATATAATTAGTTAAATTTGTATTGTTATATCTTTAATTTTGTTTTAGAAATTATCTTTTCTTTCCTTCCTCTTTAGAAAATTGAATAAATTTTTGTTTTATTTTTGCTGTAATAAATTTAATATTAAGAACAAAAATTAATACCTTAAAAGTGAAACTGAAAGTGTTCAATTTTTTTTTCTCAAAAAAAAGAAAGTTTAAATGTGTTCATTATAATTTAAAAAAAAAAAAAAAAGGTTCCAAATTAATAATTGTGTGTTCATCAAATGGTGTTCGATTCTTTGAAAAAAATTAAATGAAACATTTTAACTGCCTAAATATTCCACTAATAATAAGTTTACTATTCCGATAGTGGCACATAAAAGTTACTTAAAAATCTTGTATAATGTAATATACACACAGCTTCTCTTACTGCATTTTTCAGTTCGTTACTTCCTATTAACGAATTTTTTCAGGTTTGAAATTTTTAAAATACTTTCAGAGATCGTTAATATTATATATAGGAGGTAGGAGTCATTGAAACTGTGAACTGTCATTTTAGAGATAAGCTTAATTCAAATCTACCCATCTATCTGCTAAGTTGAATTTTTTCATATGCTGAAAACCTCGAAACATTTTGAACTAATTTCCAATTTTCGATCAAATATAAAAAATTCGAAAGAAAAAGAATGGATATTACCTTTCATCCATGCTGCAGTAAGAGAAAGTAAAAAATGATTTATTAATTTAGCCATTTTTTTAAAAAAGTATGTACAGTTAATAGTTCAATTTCATAACTATAGATTTGTAAACTTAGGTTAGTCAAAAGTTTAAATTTTGTGATGATTGCTTCAGCAAAAAATTTCTATAAACAATTGTTTTATTGCAAATTGAATTGTTTGCTTCTAAATATTTATATTAAGAGAATTTATTGTAAATGAAAAGCTATGCATTTAATCCTTAAAGTAAGTTATTTTAAAGATGATTAAAATCGAAATTGATTAGAAAAAAGATGGGAATCCCCGCTATTTTCATATGTCATTCATTTTTCAATAGTACTTGTTTTTCTATCGACCCCTTCTGTAAATTGTACAGAAGTATAGATAAACGACGAAATTTCAGGATCGGATTCCTAAGACGAATAACAAACAGTCTTTAAATGAAGAACAAAAAATCCTTTTCCCACTAGACAAAGCCCAGTAATGTTTTCCATAAAATGTCCCTAATACAACTTTTTTGTTGTTTTTGGCTGGTTTTCATGTTTATTTAAATTATGTTCTTATTTACATACTTAGTCGAGCTCATCTACCTTGCAGGTTACATTATTTAACTTACACAAAGAAAATATTTGAAAAAAGTAAAGAAATAAATGGTTATCCAACCATTAAGGGACATCAACATCCATAGTCATTGATGCCTGGAGCCTTCTCAGTGTTCTTTTGTTACAGACAACACTGCCCATTATCGGACAGTGAGCTATAGAGGCTGAAGAGAAAATCCTGGGCACCACTGCTGGATTTTTATGCCAATAAAACTGAGGCCCATGATTTTCGTTATTATAGGGCTGATTCTATCATATGAATGATATGAGAGAGAACCATAATATTTTCGGACCATTTTCGAAGAATATTTCTTTTTCTAAGGGATGTATTACTGAAATTAGTCTGTTTTAACGTGAAACACTCCTAATATTTATATAATCATTTGCTCATTGACTCCTAAAAGAATTTTTATGCCCATCTACTCCCTTACAAAATTTTCGTTGACCATAGGCGGATCGGTAATGAACACTTTAAGTATTCTTGACCTATCTAGTTAATTAATTTAATCCAGGTCTTATTAAATTATTATTATTTTAAAACAATTTAAGTGCAATAGTTGATTGTAATTTACCTTTAAAATTGTCTTTGAAGTGAATAATTGTTTTAATAAGAATTAAATTTTGAAAGTAGTAATATTTTTAAGTTGTGAAATTAAGTTATTAATATTTGAATCAAAGTCTTATTCTTTATGTATTTCTAAATGTTACTTAATAAAAGTCAAAATATGAATAAATAATTAAGATCATTCCATGGAAAAGTTAACAAAGAAAGTATGGACAGTAGTCTTATTTTTTTTTTTTTGTATTTAACATATTTATTACAAAAATTAACAAATTAAACAAAACAAAATAACACATAAAATATCTGAACATTAAAACATTTTAAATAAATAATATCAAAGAGAATTAACAATTAATTATTGAATTATTGTTAGAAATAGTTTAGAGGAATAGCCCTAGATGGCAATAGTTTCGCTGGAGAGGTCTTGGCGCTAGGACGGCTTGTCCCCAGTGCAGTTCTAAGTTAAGGCTCGTTACACATAGTGTATGGTATATAAGATATTTGCTTTGGTGATAATTTAAACAAAAAAGTCAGTGCAGTGATTCTTTATTTTTTATTATTTTTCAATAATCTAATTTAGACCGGTTTTTATTTATTGATTATTTTTGGTTAAATGCTATTCTATTTGGAATAGTGGAAAATTTGGTAAGTTTTTTTATTATTTTTTTTAATAAATTTGAAATGTTTAAAAAATTACCACGTTAATAAATTTAAAAAATTAGGATATTACATGATCTATATTCAGCTGGTAATGGAGACTTTTTTTTTTAATTTATTGCTATTTTACGAATAATTACCAAATAATCAACCCTTAGTTTTCGTTTTTAAAAATACATTTTGTTTTTTTTAACTGTCAAAAAAATAATATGTAGAATTAAGGAACATTTAATCTCATATTGGTGTACAGTATTTATTATTTAAAATAATGTGATATTTACACACTAAAATAGTATTCATTAATAACTCACTAAATTTAACAAACATTTCAAATTGGAAAAATCAACGCCTAAATTATAGGACAATATCAAAATGCTTGAAGAGTGGTCAGTGTTTATCAGCTGCAGCGTTTTATACAGCATCCTTTCCCCGGGCAACAACAAGATCTTTACTGCACAGTCTGCTGCCCCTTTTTGCTCACTAGTAAATTGCATTTAATTCTTTGGTCCCTCTATATGATAACAATGCGATATTGATTAAAATTACTTGTTATTACTTTCTCTATTAGTAAGGGGAAGTATTGCGAAGAATTTCGAAATTGAGTTTTCACCGAATGTACACGTTTTGAGGTCTCCTGAGTCCAAAAAAATGGTTTTTGGAAAATGGTCTGTGTGTGGTATATATATATATGAATAGAATATCTTGAATATTCATATATATGAATAGAATATCTTGAATATTCATATATATGAATAGAATATCTTGAAACACAGAAAGTTGCAGGTAGCTCGAACTTGGTATTCCGTTTAGGTACTACCATCGCATCAGACACGAAGATTTCGGGCAATGTCATTACCGGAAGTGCCATTTTACTGAATGTTTTTTCCGTTTTTTTTTGCGATTTTCGTTAAACTTGGTATATCAATTATACAAACAAAGATCTACAACGTTTATTTTAAACATTTCTTCGGAAAAATTCATTTAAGGTGACTTTTGGGGGAGGAGTGGGATTAGATTTTACTCTAAAGTGTTATCTCAGTTTATTACATAATTGTAACATATAAATAATATTAATTAGAATTAAATATTTTGTTGAAATTCCAAGTTTGAAGAAAATCAGAAGACCCGTTGTGTGTTTTTACTGAAAAATATTTTTCAATTTTCTGCTGTTTTTCTCTAAAACGGATCCAACGATTTTCATTCAACTATGTCTTTGAACTACACATACAAAGGGCTTCAACTTTTATTTGTAAGATTTATTTTGGGTAAAGTCATTTAAGGGGGTTTTTGTAGGAGGGGTGGGGTTATGTTTTCATCTAATATGCTACTTCAATTCATTATATAATTGTGTCATCTAAATAACATTAAATACAATTAAATATGTTGCCAATATCGAGTTTAAAGAAAATCAGTTAACCGGAATAGGTTTGTAATGAACAGATTTTTCAGTTTTCGTGAAGCCGACGAAAAAAATTTTCAAATTTACCATTTACTGGCAACCTTCTTACATACCCAATTACTTAAATATTTCTTAGGTAATATTTACTTAAATGCATTTCAGTAGTTATTTATTGTTTTGTACAAGCTTTTAACTTTATGCATTTCTTTTCCTCAAACTTTATCGATTCCTATTTGTATAATGTAGAAAATTCCTACCTTCCCCTCTATCAGACGTGCCTTGACAAAACGCTGCACACTTAATACCAGTATTCAAATTTAATAATAATATATTCATCAAAATACGCTATTTATTTATTATACATCATTTCTAATATTTAATCATCATTTATAATAATTTGCTATTAAACAATAGATATAATAACATAACATTATAATCTCACGCATACAATCAACAAGTGTAGTGGTAACAGAAACATTAAGTTGAAGTCAACTCTCCACACGAACTTGATATGAAAATCCGAAACCGATTTTAGGGACATCAAAAATATGCCATGCTACGACTGGGATAAAAATTCCAGATAAAGAGACTATGTTTGAACTGAGAGTCTGTCTCTATAATATTATAGGTATTTAAAAAAAAAAATCATTTCAATCTCAACGTTCTCCTCTCCTACCCTAAAGAGCTCCTGAAGAAGGACACCAATGGTTCCCGAAAAGTAGAGCAACAAAGAATTCTTTTTCTTTAAAAACCCCTCTGGCCATTGGCGTACAAACATCTCATTCTTATTTATTTATATTTGATAAATAAGCTTACTATTTTTTTAAAAATTATTATTAATAATTAATAATACCTCATACCATTTCTATTATTATCGAAAAACATGCAAATATAAAAATTTACCAAAAATTCTTAGAAATAAAATGCTGAAAAACTAGTATCAAATAATTTGATTTAAGATTGACCTCTTTATTTTTACCATATTTATTTGTTTTTGATTTAATTTGAACGAAGAATCAATGGCGCCAGGAAATAAGATTCTTTTGCATCTGGATGGAGTTAAGTTAGACAAATTTATTTTGAGCAAATTCAGTCCTATCCTTGTTCTAATTTCATGTTATCTTTTTCTTTTTTTATTTCGGCTTCTTTTATATTGGTTATTTTTACTTTCTCTTGCTCCTAGTAAGAGAAAGTATTGTAATTGTGTCAAATTTTCGATATCGAGTTTTCGCCTGAAATATCCGTTTTGAGGTCCCCTGAATCTAAAAAAGGCTTTTTAGCAAATGGTCTGTGTGTATGTGTGAATAGCATAGCTCAAAAACAAAAAATCGTAGAAAGTTCAAATTTGATATTCTGTTTGGGTATCACCATGGGATCCGACTGTACGTTATCAGTCAAAATTGCACAACCGGAAGTATACTTTACTGAATGTTCTTTTTCACTTTTTTGCAATTTTCTCGAAAATGGCTGAGGCGGTTTTCTTTGAACTTGATATATCAACTAACAAAGATCTACAAATTTTATTTGTAACATTTCTCCGGAAAAATGCATTTAAGGGGTGGGATTAGGTTGTCCTCTAAAGTGCTATTTCAGTTTATTACACAATTCTATCATCTAAATAATATAATTTGGGAATTAAATGTGTTGTTGAAATTCCGAGTTTGAAGAAAATCAGATGACCGGAATGGCGTTTTTTTGAAAAGTATTTTTCAATGTTTTGCTATTTTTCAAAAACGGTTCCAATGATTTTTTTAAAACTGAGTATATGAACTACACATATAAAGAGTTACAACTTTTATTAGAAACTCTCTGGGTAAACTCATTTAAGTGGGCTTTTGGGGTAGGGGTAGGTATATGTTTGCCTCCAAAGTCCTGTCTTAGTTGATTATACAGTTCTACCATCTAGATAAAATTAATCAGAAATAAATAGTTTGCCAAAATTCCGAATTAAAAACAAAATTAGTAAACCGGAACTGTTTTTTTACTGAAAAACACCGACGAATTTCATTAAATTTAACTATACAGTTTGTCAATTTCAATTTTGAAAACTGAGTTTTCCAGAAAATTGTTGTGTGTTTCGCACCAGATTTTTTTATTCATAATAAAGCAAAGTTCCACTCAAAAAGATTCCCCACTTTAATTTATGGTCTTATCACTGTGTAAGATGATTTCTTTTTATGTACATATTGAAATAAGGACTAAAATTACCTTTACTCAGCATAACATTTGGAAGACTCCTGCTGAAAAAAATCTGGGGCTTGGATAGCAGAATGCCTTTTAAGCTGTTCTATACATTCAGATCTTCTTCTGCATCTACGAATTGGTGGAGGAAAATAAATGTAGTATAAGAATGATTATTTCTTTCTCAGAAAGATCAGGTTTATATTCTAACAACGCGGACATAAATTTTCGGATTATTATTATTTTTATTTTATTTCTTAAGTGAGCGAATACATTTTTATAAATCCATGATTTATTAGTATGCAGTCCAGACTTTAAAAAAAACACTCTAGCAAATTTAAGCCAACATAAACTGTTGCTAGATAAAGATGCATAATATTATATGAATACGTTTTTAAATGTAGTAGATCTTGGTTTTGAATGAAGTGACTTCCAGCAGTGGTTTCTATAACAATGTGCAATAATAAAACAAAGTAAAAGATTATCTGAAAAACAAAAAAATCAACCACAAAAAAAATTGGTCATTCAAGCGAAATAAATATAAACTTATTAGAAAAATCTAAAATATCATTCCATCATAAACCTTGACTATTTACTGATGCGGATATTTTGAAATTTACCTCAAAACATCTTATATCAGCACATAAAATACAAGGACAGATTTATTGTCTGGTATCATAATATGAAATTCCACAAGTCTATCTACATAAGATATTTATTTTAAATTTCTTTTCTAGAGCCTCAAAGATAGTTTTATTATTAAAGAAACAAATCAGTAACACCATCCCGCCAACCATAATTACCTGTTCTATTTTATAGTCGGATAGGGCATGATTTGGGCATTTGCGTACGATTTCTTGGTAAACAATGTGTAGCTTCAAGAAAAATTGATATCACTGTTTATCCTGATGACATTTATGATAAACATATAATGTAAATTTCATATATAAGAGTTCTAAATTCATCGCAGATGTTTATTTTTATTATTCTATGCTAAATATGAAACATAAATGAATCAAAAGTTGTATTTTCTTATATATGTAAAATTGCATGTTTTTTTTGGTTTAATATTAACAGGAAGTTTATGTAATAGTAATAGAAAAGTAAACTATGTGCAACTAATAGCCCTGACTTTACTTTCTCAGATTGATATAAGTAGTTTAATTGGCCTAAAAAAAAAAACAACTTCCCAATTTCACTTTTTTTTATCTTCTGTATTTTAAATTTACTATTCTAGTTCTCGTTTTGTTGATTGCTATCATTATATGCTATCATTGATTGATATCATTAGTTATAAAAAATAATTTTTCTAAATATTGTTTCAATAAAATCTATTGCAAATAATTTTGTAAATTAGTGAGTGAAAAATTGCTTAGCGAGGAATGACTTTTAGTTTTTTTAAATCAATAACTTATCTTTCTTGTAAGTATCTTTATTCAAACTTAAAACATATGTTTATACATTTATCATTTATTCCTCACTTAAACATAGAAATACCAAGGTAAATAAATCTTTTTTTGTTTAGACTTTTATTTCTATTTTATATGGTAAAGGGTTTTACAGTGTAAAATGTATGATAGTTGGTGTAAATTCTTATACCTACTATTTCTGTCCGACACATTACAGGCTGCTAGATGCCATGTTAGCAATAAAATAAGTAGTCATAAAATAACTTGTCTACTATTTTAAAATAGCTATCATTTCTGTAAAATATTAGCCTTTACGATTAATATTATTATTGTTGTAAACCTAAAAAATTGACCAGGTACATTTATTAGATAAAGTTTAATAATGAGTACCTGGACAATGAAAATATACAAATATAAAAACTTCATACTCGTCATAACTACATTTCATAATAATTAACGAGATTACAGAGAAAGCATTTTTCATTCAAATTAAACTCTTTTTTTTTCAAATCAAATGAATAATTTTATAAATATTTATACTTTTTTTTTTTGCTTAATTTATTATAAAGTTATGGAACATACGCTCTTGTAGGTGTGATGATTAGTATCTTAATAGCGTAATTTATGAATAAAAGGAAGGATAAAATGGCCCCTCATTGCTGCTACTCAATAGGTGTGAGAGGATTACTTTCACAGAACTGTATGTAGGTGTTGTTGTTAACCGACTTCTGAGTGCAAGATATGAAGTGAACTCAAACTGAGGGTGAAAGCGCCCACTATAGTATTACCTTTCAATTTATACAATCCGCTAATATTAATGTTTCATTTCCTGTTTCTATTGATGATTTTTTTTTATTTATTTATTTGCTTTATTGAGCCATACATAATGCCACATTTATTTTAATCGGTGGCTTGATAAAACAAGGTTTTAAACAAATTGTTCAAAACTTAATCAGCCATAAGTGAAATTAAACAGCGTTCTTTGTTTGAATAATAACTTCAGGCTAGAGTTTAATAACCTTGGTTCATTATATACAACCTTTAGTCGTCCCCTCTTAATTACAACTCAATCCACACTTTTTGTAACGAAATATATCAAAACCCCAGTAAAAAAAAAAAAAAAAACAATTCGCCCCTAACTCTCTTCCAATTTATGTGGATAAAGGTTAAAATAAATATACCAAAACGTGATTAAACTGTGCAGTATTGTAAGGTCCTGTTGGTGTGACATTGTATTGGTGAGAAATGTTCAATGAGAGTGAAATGTTATCTTGTGCTAGTTCATAATGTTATTCAGTGAGGCTGCCACCCTGGGGTGAGTGCAGCAAGTCTTATGGCTTTGTTTTAAGTCTTCTACCTGGGACTAGGGTTCTTTATAAATAGTTGATGAGAAGATATGTGTAACCGTTAAGTTCTAGATGATGTTTATTATACAGTCTGTGCTATTTGTTGTATTGTTTCAATGTTTCTGCGTCTTTATGTATAGTTTTGTTTATATCTTTAGAAAGTGTACGGAGCTTGGTTGGTAAGTTCAAATTTTCCTCAAATGTATCCCTTCAGCCACTCTGAAGTCAGTAGTCCAAAGCAGTTTAATAGAGTCTATAAATTAGGAGTTTGTTGTTTAGTTTAATGTAGAACTTGTTTCTTGAAGTAATCTGTTAGCTAAGCTAAATATAGTAAATCAAGTATTTTAGTGTTTACATGAGTTGCCCCGATTAGAGGTTTGTCCATCGTTAAATAATTTACTGAGTTGCTTAATGGTATTGGCATTTCAAAGATATATCTTACTTCAAAGATATCTTTTTTTTTTTAAATTTTCTCTTACTCTTTATAAGGGGGAGCTTTGAAGTCGAGTCAAATTTCTGAAATAGAGTTTTTACTGAAAATACATGTTTTATGGTCGCCTGAGTATGAAAAAAAGTTTGCTTATGGTTTCTATGTATGTAGATGTGTGTGTGTGTGTGTGTGTGTGTGTGTGTGTGTGTGTATATGTATGTGTGAACAAAATATCTGACAAATGAAAAATCGCAGGAAGTTCAAACTTTATATTCCGTTTAGGTACTTCCACCGCATCTGACACGAAGGTTTCGGACAAAATCCATTAACTGGAATAGCGACTTCACTAAATGTTTTTTTTTATTATATTTTTCGTACCTTCCTCTGTGATTTCCAGGTTTTTTTTAAGTTACAAAAACAAATATATAGTGTTTCTGTGATAGTCCTCTGAAGTGTTAAGGGTGTCCACCTCACTGCTCAAGTTAATTTTTTTTTTTATTAGCCTACAGAAGTCCTTCCGAAGTCCAAAGTCATGGATGGCTATGAAAACGAGCAAGAAAGGTTATATACACTGTTCGTAATGTTATGTGAATAGAAGGAAAGTGTGTCAGAGTGGGAAGACTGTGATTATATAGATTTGAACAATGTTTTACAAAGTGATCATGAAATGGGAACAGAACAAAAAAGATGATCATGTTGATCAAAATCCAGGTGCGTTTTTACTGAACAGTTTTTTTTTCCCCATAAAAACACCGACGAATTTCATTAAAATTAGTATACTAACTATAAAATTTGTCAATTACATTTTTTAAAACTGGAGTAAGATAAAGTTGTGTGAGTATATTAAACCAGATTTTTTTTTTCTTTGATTAGGTGCTGTGAACACCCCCCACACCTACCCAGTTGTATAACTATTTATCGCTTAACTGCTTAAGGATTAAAGATTAAAAATGCCCCGTATTATTTCGGTGGAATAATTCATATTATTCGATTGTTATGAAAAAATAAATATAATCTTTAATTAAATCGTTGCAAGTTACTTAAGAAGTTAGTACAAACAAAAAGATACCTTTAAAAGATAAAAGTTCACTCAAAGATCAATGTATCGTAAAAAAAAAAAAAATAAATCAAATATAATTCACTTTTTTTTTTCTTTTTAAAGAAAGGTATATTATATTTTGTACCTGCAGTAACACAACACGCCTCACTATAATATAATGGATTCCTTTCACTTACTTTTCATCATGATTATAGTGTTATGAAGAATATAAAATAAATAATTAAAAGTCTATTGTAAAAAAAAAAAATATAATCAGAAAATAACGGCCCGTCATTTAAAATTAATGTACAAAGTGCAACGGCGTGGAATCTCTTTCTAAGTAGAGGTCAAGGAACTGTTTCAGGGATATAATACATTGGGCGCCTTTGAAGAATAGAATAGTTTTAGCCTCTTACATGTTTATTTTTTGTTAATCCCCTTTAATTCTTATATAAAGAATAATGTTAAAAAATTGCATTTATTTTATAAGGGTATTATGCAGTTAATTTTTTATTTATTTCTATTTAAAGTTATCATTTGTTTTTATAAAGGATTTTCATTAGAGAAGTGCATTTAAATAACATCATTTTATAGATAACTTTTTTTTGCCTACTTGAACCTCTCAAGAGAGTTTTTTGTTGGTAAACATAATCTTATCTCCACATTTAAGTTCTATAATTGCCAGTTTTGATATTTGGAAAAGATGTGGCAAACAGAACGTAATTTTTTCTATTCCTTCAAAGGTTAAAAAAAATAAAAATTTGAAGTGCCTCTGTTTTTCATTTAATTTGAACAATATTAAATAAATCGTAATTTATAATAATTCCATTTTTGTCATTTAATATACACACGTAATAAGATAACTTTATAATAACCTCCCGCACATATATACAACCAACAAACCAACAAAAATGAGTGTAACAGAAACATTACATTGAAGTGAACTCTATACAAGAACTTAGTGATCAGGAACAAATGGAATGTGCATGCTACGACGGATAAAATATCAGATACTTGAACAGTTTAGCTTTTTAAATGTTCAATTAAAATAAGCTTCCATTTAAATCAATTGCTTAAAAATATTTACTAATGTAGCTCAAAAAAAAAATAATTAAAGAGTGGCTATTTACTTTGTCAATACAATAAATTAATAAAAAAATCTCGGGTGAAACACTGACACTACTTTCCACCACTCCAATTAATACAATTTCGAAATTGACATATGTATTTGTTTTAAACTAGAAATAAATATAGAGGTAGCGCGGATATATTATTATGTACCTCCTATCCTAAGGCAGATATATATCTAAATTGATTATGTTGCAATTCAGAAAACAGCGGCAATATCATTGCCGATTGAAATTTAACACGAAAGTTTCTTCAGAATCCTTTCAAATCATTTTTTTCCCGGAAATAAAATGCTTCAAATAAAAGTGATATGTTTAAAATATCCGCAATGCAATTAGCATTTAACGGTTTAAAGAAATTCCGATGCCCTTTTTGGAGAAATTCCAAAAATTAACTTAAAGTTATACTGCCAGTGATTCAAATTGTTTTTTTTTTTTTAAATTTAGAATTCAAGCATTGTCCCATAATATTATAAAAGTGATACAATCAATCAAACATTGGTAGTGGTACTTTAGTTTATCACATGAAAATGATAGGCACTTAATTCTGTAGATAACATAGAACATTTAAAGAAAATCGTTGGAACCAATTCTAAGAAAATCGTGAAAAATGAAGAAACCTTTCGGTAAAGGCCGTACTGCCTAGCGGTTGATGGATTTTGACCAGTCATTTATGTCATGGGATTGACATTGGATTAGATTAGATTCTATGGAGGATTGGCTATCCAGCCTACGCCATCGCGACTCCTATGGGTCTATTGTGGCACCCCATAACTTGGAGTCCCCTCTCCGGTACTGACCCTTATCTGAACTTTGTGGTGTCCGGAGAGGCCCCTAGATGGTCGGTTTAGAGCACCCACTCGAGTCCTGTCTGCTTTATTAGACTTTCGAGAAAGGCCCTTGTGTGAAGCTTGCAGGCGTCAGCTTCTCCTCTCCAAAGAGGCGAAACCACATCCATATGAGGCCCTCGCACTGACACAAAACGTACAGTGCTGTTTCTTCTTCTTCCTGGCAAAACCTACACAGGCTATTCATTTCCAGGCCTATGCGTTGCATGTGCTTATTGAATCTACAGTGGCCAGTGAGGAGGCCAACTGCTATTCTTATGCCCCCTCCGCGTAGTTGGATTAATTCTGCAGTTAGCCTGGGCGAGTAGCTATGAATAGCCTGCTTTGGCCTGGGGTTCTTGCTCACCGTTCCCGTGATCTATCGTGCACTCCTGAGGCATCTTTCGATTCAGGTCCGATGAGAGTCCCAATGGAACCTTTTCGGGGTAGGCGATCTGCCACCTCTGCCCCACTGGAACCCGAGTGCCCGGGCATCCAAACCAGGAAAACCTTATTACGGCTACTAATTTCTTAATTCAAAGAAAATCGTTAGAGCCAATTCCAAGAAAAACGTGAAAAATGAAGAAACCATTCGGAAAAGTCCATACTGCCTGGCGGTTGATGGATTTTGACCAAGGCTCAATAAATAAATAAGAATAAATTTTTGATGAATGCCATAGAAGAAATTTTATTCCAAAAAATTAATCAATAATGTCTATAACAATATTAATCAATTATTTAAATATTATTGCGCAATATTTCTTCAAAGAAACAATTAATTTTAACCGTACAATTGGAATTTTATTTCGTGAGAATTACTTGTGTTTCTTTTCAATTTTTCTTTTTTTTTTACTTCACACATTACAGTAGTATAATTATTGTTCTTGTTTAGCACGCCAAGATTTTAAGTATTACTCACTGAGAAGAAAAACGAGCGTAATAAATATAATGGAACACAAGAACTCATGGGAAAATATTGACGGATTGAAACACTAAAGTTTAATATTACATTTTCTTTAATTAATAAATATGAACTACAATAAAATTAATGCTCAATTTAAATAAAATGTAATGAAATGATAAAATTGCAACATGGAAATAAATTTCATTTAAGCTGTTAAAAAAAAAAAAAAATCTGGTGTGAAACACTACGGACAATCTATTTACCGCACTTCTCAACATCCAATCATAAATTTGCTTCGAACATGAAATATATACTTAATTTTTTGTTATCCTTAATATTATCCAGAAACTGTGAAGTAAGCTAAAGTCATTAAAGGAATAAATAATAAAATTTTACACATTTGAGCTAACCTAAATATACTGGAAGGAGGACAAGTATCAACCCCCAGGTAAGTAGAGAATGATTACATTGTAATCCAGTACAATGAGTACCTGAACCATTCATAGCAATGAAGTGGAGGAAAAGCTTAACGTTACTGTTTCCCCCAGAATCACCAATAAATAAATATCCCGGAAAAGTGTGTGTAGAAAGTATACAAAGTTTAAAAGAAAAGCGTTGGTGGCAGGCAATTTTGATAAAATGCTGTAGTAGTACCTAGACGGAACACCAAGTTTGTGCTTTCTACGATTTTTTGGTTTTGAGTTATTTTGCCAAAGGAATATAAGCACAAAAAGAGCAATCGGCATATTGAACCCCATATTATGGAGGGGCAATATTCTGAATAGTACCAAAAAGATAATGCTACTATATATAATATGCTATTATATTCCGCTGAGATTTGGACCTTGAATAAGGCTTTAAGCAAAAAGCTTCTGGCCACCGAGATGGATTAATGGAAAAGGGCAGCATATCAAGGCTTGAAAGAGTAAGAAACGGAGAAATAAGAAAGAAAATGAACGTTTCAAAAAATGTTGAAAATTGGATTTTGAGGTTCGTTCTATACAAAAGAACTCTTTAAATGTCTACAGACATTTCGGCAAATTTATTGCCTTCTTCAGGGTGTGTACAAAGGTTTAAATACAAATCAATAAAAAATAGAAACAAAAGAAAATATGAACTTAAACTAAATATTTCCAGAATAAAAATTGTTTAAAATAAACTATTTAAATAAACTAAATAAAGAGTATGATATATATAGAATACAATTTTTTTTTTAATTTATTGTAATACAGTACCAACACAAAATGTGTTTTGCCTGTAATGCTGTTGTCTGTATGATAATGTACTGACGTGTAGAACGTGTGCAGGTACCCCATCCAATGATGGCCCTGTTCGAGTGATTTGTTTATGGAGTGAATAAATGAAATGTGAAGTGAAATGAATGTATGGGTGTGAATGTAATTATGCTAGTTCATAATGTCGTTCAGTGAGGTCTGTCAGTCAGTATGAAGTTTGTCTACGGTGGATGTAACAAGTCCTGTGGCCCTCTCCGTTTTAGTCTTCTTCCGGGAACTAGAGTTGTTTGTAAATTGTTGATGAGAAGATTTGTATGACTGTTCAGTTTGACATGATACTCAGTGTACAGTCGATGTGCTGCTTGTTGTACTGTTTCAGTGTTTGTGTCTTTATGTATTGTTTCGTTTGTAACATAGAAAGGAGATGAAAGTATAGTCCGCAGTGTGCGAGATTGGAATGTCTGAATTTTTTTCAAATGTGTCTCTTTAGCCGCTCCCCTTAATTAATTGTAAATTTAGAATACAATTAAATTTATTTTAAATTATTGTTGTAGAACAGATCAATATTAAATTAAATCACAACTATTAAAAAATATATGTGGCATATATAAGAGTAAAGTATGAAAATATCTTATGAAATGTACTTACAAAAAATTTTTTTAGTTAGAATTCCAGTAGTAATTAATCTGGTTTGACATACTATCACCAAGTGTTACGGACATTGCATAGGTCAAGGTTTATAAAGGGCTAGGAGAGCTGATGGGAAACCGTGTCTTAGTCTGTATGTTGTTTTGGAAATTCCAGGAGATTGTTATAACTGAGGGATAGGTTTTTGGTGTCTGTTCTAAAATTAGATATTTTCATACTTTACTCTTATATATGCCACATATATTTTTTAATAGTTGTGATTTAGATCATTTAATAGTTGTGATTTAGTTTTAATATTGATCTGTTCTACAACAATAATTTAAAATAAATTTAATTGTACTATATATATATATCATACTCTTTATTTAGTTTATTTTAAACAATTTTTATTCTGGAAATATTTATTTTAAGTTCATATTTTCTGTTGGTTCTATTTTTTATTTATTTGTATTTAAACCTTTGTACAGACCCTGAAGAAGGCAATAAATTTACCTAAACGTCGGTAGAAATTCCAAAAGAGTTCTTTTGTATGACCGAACCTCAAAATCCAATTTTCAACATTGAATACAGCGGTCGTAACGAACACCAAAAAGTTTCAAAAAATGTGCTGCAGAAGGTGGAAGAAGGAAAAGAGACTTGGGTATGGCCATATAAAAAGAATGGAAGATGGAAGAATGGCTAAAGAGATCCTAAACTGGGAAGCCGAGGGAAAAAGAAGAAGAAGGGGCAGACCCAGGGAAAAGTGCATAGATGGCGTCCAAGAAAGCCTGCACGGTTACGGACTGAAAGAAGAGGATATCCGGAATAGATCCAGTTGGAAGCTGAAATTAAAAGAAAGATTTGGTTGAGGAAAACCTTAGCATTGGAAAAAAAAAAAAAAAGAAGATATTTTGCTCGCATCTACAGACATTCGCTAAAAACATTTTTTTTACTCAAGGGAAATAAAAAATATGTATTTCCGGTGTAAAACTCAATTTCAAAAAGTTTGTACACGATCAGTACACTTCCTCTCTTACAAAAAGTAAGAGAAAGTAAGAACGTATTCCAATCATAGTTACTGGAATAATAATTGAAAATTCAACCGTGAAGCTTTACGCAACAGATTAATGGAAATATCGAAATTTATTTAGATACGCTAATGTAATTTTTTTTAGTTTAATAAAAACAAGGGATACAATAAAAAGCCCTGGGCGAAACGAATTGTAGACATTGTAGGCGAGTTCGCTGTATTTCTGCTCTACGCCTTAAACATAACCTCAAAAAAATGTAAAGGTGAGATGAATCAAAGTTATATTTGTATACTTATCGGGACTGATAAGAAAAATAATCAATATAAAAAATTTACCACATATCATTTAAGCAAATAGATCCGATCAACCCCATTAAACGAGTTTATCAAACAATACAAAAAAAAAAAAAAAATTAAAAGCCAAGTATCATTAAAAGAAAGAAAATTATCTTAAAATACCTACTAAGTACACACTATATTGTTCACATTTATGGATAACACCTGAAATATTTAATTATTTTTTTTTTTCTTTAAAATAGAAATGACGCATCAATGATTCATCTACTTAATAGCCACGTGAGTTATCTTCATTATAATATTTGACCTTGCTTGTATGTATATATGGGAGAAAGCGCTAATATAGGTTGTTTCTATATTGTTATTGTCTAAAGTAAATAAATATTAATTTGTGGCTTCAGTTATTTTTATAGCTCACAACAAATTTTGTTCGATTTTATTTAATGTCTAAGAGCTGAGACGGATTTTGTGGATGATTTTTGACACACGATAATGATTAGTTCACTTGGATAAACTGCGTATCACAACGTTACGCCAGGCAATTTACAATCATTTTAACGTACTTAAGACTTGAATAATGTTCAACAAATCCAAATTCTAAAACTGTACGATTTTCCTTTTTTGGGTTTGGGACCACAAACACCAAATTTTTAAAAATCACTTTTTCGACCTAAGAGGACCTCAAAATATATCCGGGGAAAACACATTTTCGAAAAATTGACACCATTGTAATGCTTCCTTTTATAACAGTAAGAGCGAATAAAAATTTCACCACGTTTCGTGCTTTAAAAAACCTAATTTTTTGAGTTCAACCAGTTGAACATTGTACATTTAAGTTAGTTCTGTTAAAATTTAAACAAACTCATTACAACACGATTAAATATTTATAAATAAAAGAGATAAATTATTCCTCCATATATTACGTACTTAAAATGAAATAGTGTACACTCATACTAAATAATATTACGGGATCTCATCTTAGTAATGAGATGTAGTTACAATAACCGTATTCTAAACCGTTATCACTTTTTTTACATGTACGTACCTTATGTATTAAGTTTATTTATTATTTACTTATGAATTTGTTATTTATTTCCATATGTAGTTTTTTTTTATTACCATAGAAACATAAATTTTTTTTTTTTTGCATATAGTGTAGCATCTAGAGGGACGCAGAACCTGCTTGTAAGCAATGAACACCTACATCACCCATTAAAAAGGGTCAAACAAGATGCTTACTTTAAAGATAAACCGAAAAAACAATTTTAATTCTATATTTGCAAATAAAAATACAATTACACTTACAGAGGAAAATTTCAATTACTAATGTTAACCTTCTTAAATATACAGATCTCACAGCGGGAACTTTGGCATGTTTCAATAATAATTATTTGTTTGTCTTTAAAACTTTTATACTTTAATCAAATCCTGGATATTATAAAAAGTCCTCAATTAAAAATATTTAATGTATCAGATCGAAAATTAAATTATATTATAAATATTCTAAACATGCTAATGAGACATTCTTCTTAATAAGAAAAAAAAAAAAAATCTGGCGTGAAACACTCACACAACTTTCTCTTACTCCTGTTCACAAAATTTTAATTGACAAAGGTTATGGTTTGTGTACCAAATATAACGAAATTCGTCGAAAACTGAAAAAACTGTTCAGTAAAAGCGCACGTCCGGTTTACTAACTTTCTTAGAACTTGGAATTTTGGTCATCTATTTCTTTTAATTAATTTACATGGCCATAATTAATCATCACTTCTCTACCTCCTATGACTTGTAAATAGTAAGACTTAACCCCCTCCATTTTCACTTTCTCTTACTCGCCTTTAAGAGGAAGTATTGTAATCGGTCCATTTCGATATCGAGTTTTCACCGGAAGTATCCGCTTTGAGATCCCCTGAGTCCAAAAAAATGGTTTTTAGCAATGTGTGTCTGTGTGTATGTATGTATGTATGTATGTATGTATATATATATATATATGTATTCATGTGAACAGCATAGCTCAAAAACGAAAACCTGTAAAATGTTCAAATTTTATATTCCGTTTAGGCATCACCATGGGATCTGACAGTACGTTATCTGTCAAAATTCCCCAACCGCAAGTATCACTTTACTAGATTTTTTTTTTTTACTTTTTACTTTTTTGCGATTTTCTCAAAAATGGCTCCAACGATTCACTTGGTCCATCAACTACACATGCAAAAAGCTACAACTTTTATTCGAAACATTTCAACTTTAATTTCGAAAAATTCATTTAAGGGAATTTTGGGGGGAGAGGTGGGGTTTCGGTTTCCTCTAAAGTGCTATTTCAGTTTATTAGACAATTCTGCCATCTAATAATGTTAATTAGAATTAGATATGCTATAGAAATTCCGAGTTTGAAAAAAATGTGATGACCGGAAGTGCGTTTACTTTACCACTTTACTAAATGATTTTTTCACTTTTTCGTGATTTTCTCAAACATGGCTCTGACGATTTTCTTTGAAACTTCCCATATAAACTACGCATACAAAGATATATAACTTTTGTTTAAAACATTTCTCTGGGAAAATTCATTAGGGCACTTTTAGGGGAGGGGAGGGGTCATGTTTTTCTCTAAAGTGCTATCATAGTTGATTTTACAATTCTATCATTTAAACAAAATTAATTAGAAATAAATAGATGGCCAAAATTCCGAGTTTCATGAAAATTAGTAAACCGGAAGTGCGCTTTTACTGAACAGTTTTTTCAGTTTTGACGAGTTCCATTGATTTGGTACAGTAACTGTAAAATTTGTCAATTATAATTTTGAGAACTGGAGTAACAGAAAGTTGTGTGACTGTTTCACACCAGATTTTTTACTATATTTTCCTCAATATTTGTCAAAAGTAATAGAATCAAATCGGCATAGTATGTAATTCTGAATCATTTCTTATCTAATGTCAATATTAAAGAAGCTATTTGAAATTGGATTACTTTCCTGGAATTTACTGAAATTGAGATAATAAATTTTTCTCAGAATCCTTGAGTGGCTGTTAAGATTACGAACAATATTTACTTTACATTTTCATAACTCTGTTTTTAACACAGAAAATGAAATGATATAATTAGATAAAGAACAAAACAGATTAATTAAATCTTAATAAGGCTAATCTATAATATGAGGTTATAAGAAAAGCATTAATGAAGTGCATAAGATTCAAGTTACTCACGTTAACTTGCGCATGGAATGACCCTTATAATTGGATGTTAGTGGTTAGGTTTTTTTAACTACTTTATTACTGACTTCACACAAATTAACAGTATTTGCAGACTTCCGTTTCATATAAAATCAACATAAAATAAATTGAAATACGCAGTACGGTTCACTAACAAATATACAACACTGTACTATGATAAATAATGAAAACAATGTATTGTTATTATATTATAACTTCTTTTCTAAACCTCCGTATATCCCGGGTGAGATGCCGCACCTGTATGGGAGGTACGCCGCGCTTCATAAAAAATCAACAATTATTCATTGTCAAAGACTGAATCTTAGAAACATTTTATTATAGACTGAACGCTTTTTATTGATCCATAATAGAACTTAAATTACTACAAAACGGACGAAAAATTAAAGCCATTGTTAAACACTGTTCAAAAGTGCAACCCTGAATTACACAGTAAAAAAAAATCTGGTGTAAAATACTCACACAACTTTACCTTATTCCAGTCCTCAAAATTATAATTGACAAATTTTATAATGAATTCGTCGTAAACTGAAAAAACTGTTCAGTAAAAGCGTACGTCCGGTTTACTAATTTTCTTGAAACTCGGATATTTGGCTATCTATTTATTTCTAATTAATTATTTTTGGATGATAGAATTGTATAATCAACTATGATAGCACTAGGAGAAAACCATAACCCCACCCATAAATGAATTGTCCCAGAAAAATGTTTTAAATAAAAGTTGTACATCTTTGTAAGGGTAGGTTATATAGAAGTTTCAAGAAAATCGTTGAAGCCATTTTTGAGAAAATCGCGAAAAAATGAAAAAAATCATTTAGTAAAGTAGCAAAGTAAATGCACTTCCGATCATCTGATTATTTTCAAACTCGGAATTTCAATAACATATTTAATTCTATTTAACATTATTTAGATGACAGAATTGTCTAATAAACTGAAATAGCACTTTAAAGGAAGCCGTAAACACGCCCCTCTCTCAAAAGTGCTCTTAAATGCATTTTCCCGGAAAAATGTTTCAAATAAATGTTGTAGCTCTTTGTCTGTGTAGTTGATTTATCAAGTTTCAAGAAAAACGTTGAGCCATTTCTGAGAAAATCGCAAAAAAGGTAAAAAAATCAACTAGTAAAGTGGTACTTCGGTTGAGGAATTTTGGCAAATAACGTCTGTCAGATCCCATGGTGATACCTCAACGGAATATTAAGTTTCAAATTTCTACGGTTTTTCGTTTTTGAGCTATGCTGTTCACATACATATATACACACAGAGACACGCGGACCATTTGCTAGAAACCACTTTTTTGGACTCAGGAGACCTTAAAACGGATATTTCCGGTGAAAACGCGATTTCGAAAATTTGACACTATTACAATACTTCCTCTTACTAGGAGTAAGAGAAAGTAAAAATAATAAAATAGATTTTGTTATATGTGCCCTTAATAATGATTGGATATTTTTTTATTAAAAAACCTCAATATCTTTATTAAATTACATAACTAATTAAAATTAATTAACTATTTCAATGCCCCACTTTTTTAGTCTACTTTAATTATTTCTAATGCCAACTTACTGTCTGTAAATTCTCGTATGATGTCAATCTATTTTAAACAAAAAAAAAAAGATTACATAATTATTTGCTACTAAATTTCCTCATACATTATATAACCTATAGCTTCATATATTTCTTATGTTTATTTTCCTTTACAGCTTGTTTTTTGAGTACTTAAGTAGTCTTGAGTACTTTGAAATCTTTTTAAAAAAACATTATCCTATTTTTTACAACCATGTATAATTTATTCTACTGAAAATGTCAATATTTATAAATCATATTGTAGTTTTGTTTGCCTATTGATTTGGTCATCACTTGCTTTTCATTTGTTCTCATAATGAATGAGCTGCTTATAGCGGCCTCTACACGGTCAATAATATTGTCAATATCAGTATTGACAATATAACCATCAATACTCGTGCTAACCAATCACAATACTTCATTACCTTACACGATCAATATTATTGAAGTAACGAAGTTTGTGATTGGTTAGTACGAGTATTGATGGTTATATTGTCAATACTGATATTGACAATATTATTGACCGTGTAGAGGCCGCTTATATGTACCGGATACCAATCCAAAATTGGAATATTTTTATTTATATTTGATGGAATATTTTAATATTAGTGACAATATTGATAATACTTTTTTTAAAGGGGATATGCGGCCTCCGAGTAGTGTTCTCTAGCTACATTGTCTAAAACCGGACAGTTGATAAGCTTAGAGGCTCCTAAGAAAAGAAAATCTAAGGGACCTATTCGAACCTGGGACCTCCGCGTTGCTAGTCCAGCGCGCTATCGCTGTGCTAATCCCTTCTTTCTAATAATATACTCGCCCCCAAGTGGTGCCCCCTGGAAAACTTGAGCTTTCGCAAACGGCTAAAGATCTACAAAGCATCGCCGTTAAATCAGTCCAACATCGTGGCAATTATTAGTTATACTGGACTGTAAGAAACCGAATGGCTGCTGGCACTACCAACGGATATAGCGCAGGAGAAACTAAATAATTGATTGGTAAAGTGCCTCAGGATAACAGAACTATACTTGCATTGCGGAAACATGTATAAGAAAGCCTAAGATCCCTGGTCCCTCAGAGTCTGTCTTCTTTCAAAAATAATGTTTGAAATAAAGTTAATAGATTTATATTTTGAGAGGGATTATGAGATCAGTATTGGCAGTATAGGGGATGACAACCTCACGAGGCCAACGGAGCCGGGTAACGGCATTATTCGCTGTTATTCAGATGGCTCTAGGCAGGAGGGGACTGGCCTGTCAGGAGCGGGAGCATCGTAGCAGGAGTTGGATAGACGGAGTTCGGTGGCCTTGGATGGTTCGGCCACTGTCTTCCAGTCCGAGGTGGTGGGCATCATTGAATCTTACTGCCTTTTGGGGGAGTGGCAGGGAGAGATCAAAGAGGTGCAGATTTTCTCTGATAGTCAGGCCGCACTGAGGGCTTTGAGCAAACTGGGGTTCTAAACTGGGAGAATGTAGGAGAAGATTTAATGCTTTGGCTCGGAGGGGTAAGGTGCGTCTCTATTGGATACCCGGACATGCGGGAATAGTGGGCAATGAGAGGGCGGATCAGTTGGCTAGGGAGGGATCATCATTACCATTTTGTGGTCCTGAACCAGCCCTTGCCGTCACAAAAAAGTTTCGTCACTAACAATTAGACTTTGGGAGATGAGTCTTGGAGAAATGCTGGGGGGACACGGGGGTGCCTCCAAGCTTAAAGATTTATAAAAGTAAATAAGCAGGGAATTTCGGAGTATCTCCTATCCCTCAGTAGGACAGGTTTGAGGACCTTGGTGGGGGTAGTGACTGGACACACTTGGGTGTCTAGTCACTTGTTTAACATAGGGAGGACGTCTAGTCTCATTTGTCAGAATTGCGTCGACGGAGTCAGGGAAACGGTGTATCACTATTTATGTCACTGTACCCTTTCGCTGGTACTAGGTTTCGCGTATTTGGGAGGGCACCACTCTCGCAGGATTGCCTGGGGGAGTTGGAGTTAAGGATATCTTGGGAGTATTGTAGATGACCGGTAAGCTAACGGGGGAGATAAAACTAAGGGATTGTGATTGGGGGGGCATCGGGGGGATAAAACCTACATAGGCTTAGGTCCCACGCCATCAGGCACCCGGCTTAATAATAAATAAAAAAATAAATAATAGGTTTATATATGTATAATAATATAGTTTTTATATAAAGTTTAAAGAAAATCTTTGGAGTTTTTTCAAAAATAAAAATTACCTAGAAACCCTGGATGACAGATTTTCCACCGAAATCTTGGTTGAGCTTTCTAAGATTTTTTTGAGAGATTATTCACTAAAAACTTACTTCGTCAAAACATGTACGTATTTCTGTGGAAATTCAAGATGATACTACACTACCAGCTCTGCTATAAGTGATAAGTAAATTTCTTATTGCTGTAATTAAGAGAATATATTTATTCCAAGAAAATGTTTACAAAAACTGGAACATTTTTCTGTCGCACGGTATTAGAAGTACATTATTAAATCATCTAAGCAATATTTGCTCAATACTAATCAAATCTGCACCAATTCCAATTAAAGAATCTCTCTTAAGGAAGAAAGTGCACTTAGGCATCTCTAATGAGCTGCTCACAATGCCTCAAATTACTACCTGCATATACAATTTTTTTTTTTTTTACAAAATCGCAATTTAACGGAAGTTTTTACGTTTAAAAAATGCTAAATCAATTAGCATGACAATTAATTATTTATGGCTTTTTAATTAATCACTTTAATAAAGTAAGAAATTTAAAACGCTTAATAATAAATAACTGTTAATATGTTTAATAGCATTTCAGTAGGCATTATTAAATAAACCGTTAAATATTAATAAAAAAAAAAAAGTAATTGGTAGGTAATTTATGTATCATCATAATTATTTAAACTGTGCTCATCCTGGAAGGGATACTTCAGTATGAAAAATAAATTATTATTTAAAACTATACATTAGGCAAGTAAGTGATTGTGTCATTAATATTTTTAGAATATGCTTTTACTGTTTTATTTTTATTAATATGTTTATTTTTTTCAATATTTAATACATATAGTTTATTATTTTTTACAGTGAAGAATACTACCTGTACGATCAACATCTCCCGGAAAGCTGTGCTATAATAAAATAGCAACAACTGTTAACAGGTAGGTATTTAATTTATTTCATTTATTGAAAATACTCTATAGAAACTCTATTGTTGCATATACTTCTGTTTTCTTTATTCCACAAACTTCTTAGGTTTTTTTCTTCTGTAAGTAAAATTTTTATTTTTGTATTAAAGTCTCATGAGACTGAAAAAGTACTTTCTAGATCAATAGAGGTCTTTATATCTATCAGCTGCAGAAAATTGAAATTTGATGTACTATTTGGAAGATTTATATACTCGTATATGAAGATCTTGGTTTAAAAACTGTCTCCCGGAAATGCCAAATCCTTCTTGTTTTTTTTTCTCTTTGAGTTTTTCATGATTTTCTCCCAACTGGTTTTTTTTACTATTTTCTAGCAAAAAAAAAAAAACTAGACTTGTGTTTAGTGATTATTAACATAAATTCAGTAATCAGGAAAAAGCCTGATTAAGCACTATTAAAAAACATACGTGATATAAATCATACAGTTTTAGAATTTTAGTGTCATACTCTCTTATTATTAGGATATTACACAAGTTACTGTACACATTAAGGCAAAAGAATTGCAATTTTGTAGGGGAAAAAAAAAATAACTGAAGTAGGTTTATGGAAACTCTAGAGCTTTTAACACATACCTCATCTATTTCTAAGCACTATTGTATCATATAATGTAATTAAAATTAGTGTTTAACTAAAAGTATTTTTCTGTTTCTATTTTTATTAAACCTTCATTTGAAAAGTAATTTAAACTTGTTTAGAAGGGGTGTGTTCAAATATACACAAAATTACACACAATAACAATCCGCATCAGACGGCAATAAGTTTATTTAAAATATCGTTCAAACAGTTAATCAACACAATGATTAAAACATTTAAATATGTCATGAACGTTTATAATTGGCCAAAAACAAAGAACATAATACAAATATAATTAAAAAACAACCAAATAATCTAGGTCTAGTTTTACAATTCCTACAATTTGTTGGGCCCAGGTCTAATAGGAAAAAATCTGGTGTGAAACACTCACACAACATTCTCTTATTCCAGTTCTCAAAATTATAATTGACAAATCTCATAGTTTGTGTACCAAATTTGAATGAAATTCGTCGAAAACTGAAAAAACTGTTCAGTAAAAGCGCCCTTCCGGTTTACTAATTTTCTTGAAACTGAATTTCAGCCATCTATTTATTTCTAATTAATTATGTTTGGATGATAGAATTGTATAATCAACTATGATAGCACTTTAGAGAAAAACATAACCCCACCCCTCCCCTAAAAGTGCCCTTAAAAGAATTTTCTCAAAGAAATGTTTTAAATAAAAGATGTAGATCATCAGAGACATTTTCCGTGGTAGCCTGCTTCATTTTGTGGTCATCGACCTGTTTCAGGCGTTCGCCCATCTTCAGGATGCGTTTCTCAGACAGTGTGCCAACACAGACTCGTACAGAGACTTAGTTTCACACTAACTGCTGATGCTTTTCAGCTCTGATGTTGGTCTCTGATGCTTTCCAGCTCTGCGGAACCAATTACCACAACAAAAGATGTAGATCTTTGCATGTTTAATTTATATATGAAGTTTCAAAAAAATCGTCGAAGCCATTTTTGAGAAAATTGCGAAAAAGAGAATAAATCATTTAATAAAGTGGTAAAGTAAACGCACTTCCGGTTATCCAATTTTTTTCAAACTCGGAATTTCAACAACATATTTAATTTAATAGATGATAGAACTGTCTAATAAACTGAAATAGCACTTTACATGGAAACCTAACTCCACCCCTCCCCAAAAGTGCCCTTCATTGCTTTTTCCCGGAGAAATGTTTCAAATAAAAGTTGTAGCTCTTTGAATATGTGGTTGATATTTCAAGTTTAAAGAAAATCGTCGGAGCCATTTTTGAGGAAATCGCAAAAAAGTAAAAAATCCAACTAGTAAAGTGGTACTTCCGGTTAAGGAATTTTGACAGATAACGTAGTGTCAGATCCCATGGTGATTCCTAAACGGAATATCAAGTTTCAACTGTCTACGTTGAGGTTCTGAGCTTATGCTGTACACTACATACATACATACATATACATACAACACACACACACACACACAGGGACACACACAAACACACACCGAACATTGGCTAAAAAACCACTTTTTTTGGACTCAGGCGGACCTCAAAAAAGGAATTTCGGTGAAAACTCGATACGAAATTTGACACGATTACAATATTCATCTTACTTAGGAGTAAGAGAAAGTAATAAATTCACTTATGGTCAACGAGGTTGCAACCTTTTTTGTGAAAAATACCTCTTTGACTAGCGCTATATCAGTACTCTTATACAATAAGCTTGGTAAACAATATTTTTTAGTGAATTAGCACATTAAGTGATCACTTATGTTACCACAGACCAAGAAATGTGAAGCGACTGCGTCTAATAGAATCACCTGATTGAATATATTGCCACCTTCGATATCGCCACTATTCGGTGACCGGGGGTATTGATGTTTTCGAAATTTCCTCAGCATACAGGGGCGACTTGACGTCGTTATTAAATAAGATCCTCAACAAACTATTTCAAGCTCGGTGAGGGCTCCTATATTTGTAATTTAAAACTTTGACAGTCCACAAGGAATTTTAGTAATTGTAAAAGGCCCGCTAACGTGCATTTGTTTTAGTATGTTCATGTATTGAATAAAATATACAAAAATAATCTCCTTTTATCTCATAGATTCCACAAATGTTCTTCACTTAAACTTAGTTCTAAATCCTTGAATTTACTGTAAATAAACTAAGGTATTGCAAAGTTGAGATAAGCCTTCCAGTTTTGCCGCCTGGGAGTGCTACTTTCCCTAAATTAAATGAATATTTTTGTTTCATTTGAGATGTTAACATTCTTACTGTGAAAGTGAACAAATGAATAATAAATCTTTACAGAACACAAATATAATTTGCTACTAATTGTTATGCTTTGCTATAAATAAACATTACTTGTGTTTCGGAGTAGAGTCTGTCATATTTAACACTCTTTATAAGTACTAGAGCATGCATTGATTATTGCGAGTGTTTTAAAATAATATCAGTTGTTTGATGATATTAGCTTAATAAAATCTAATTTAACCTTTTGCCCGAGTTTATAAATGAACCTGAAATGGTATTGATTTCAGCCTTTCTGATAATAAACTTTCAGTCTTATTTGTTGGGTTTTTATAGAGACAAAATATATGTACATAACAATATGTACTTCCAAGCAGTCTGTTTATTATAAATTGAAGTAAGAACTTAACTTTTTATTATTATGAATAGCCTGATTATTCTTTTTTATACAAAGAAGACGTAAAAAATGGCAGTCTGCCTGCCGCCTGTGCCTTTATGAAAACTGCTAAACGGGCTTGCAATCAACTAACATTTGGTCAAAATGGTAATAATAACTAAGGTCTAAAGTAAAATTGACCGGGGATTAAGAAGACATTCATTAAGTACAATCTCTCCCTCGATAATCACTATTTTAAAGGAATCCAACAAAATTTGTTCAAAATTATTTATATCCATTTATTTGTTTATTAATTTTCTTACTTGAATTAGTGAGAAATAAGAATATATTATGAAATTATAGGTTAAAAGATAATTTATAAAATAATCTCTATTAATATTTGGCATTTGCACCAAGAAGTGTACAATAAAAAGTTTTTAGGCAATTAATATAAAAATTTACCCCAAATATATAAAGATAACAAGTATAAATGAAACAAAATGGGATTTATATCATTAGTTTATTAATATCCATAAGTGGCAAGACTCACAATAAGCATTCTCATTGGGAAAATAATTGTGCTGAAAAAATTATTTCTGTAATTTTATGAGATTAAACAGTTATCTAGTGGAAAAAATGCCTGGTCATAATCTCTCTAAGACTCCATATATAATTTCATGAACATTAATGTTAGTTGATAATTACAATTAAATTTAGGTTTTTACCTTATCACAAAGATTTTTTTATTTGATTCCGCACTCGTTACAAACACTCCATTAACCAGCTGATTAGTTATAAATCTAAAAAAAATAGAGTAATCAGCAGTGATTACCTGCTGAGTTTCGGTCTGCAGTAACCTTATCAGACGGTTATAGTGCCAAAAGGTACAGCAATCCAAATTTGTTTGTGATCGAGGCTTAAAGTTATGACATTCATTGGAGTTCGTCGAAAACTGAAAAAAATGTTTAGTAAAAGCGCACTTCCGGTTTATAATTTTCTTGCAACTCGGTATTTTAGCCATCTATTTATTTCTAATTAATTTTGTTTGGATGGTAGAATTGTATAATCAACTATGATAGTAAAAGATAGAGTAAAACATAACTCCCTTTCCCTAAAAGTGCCCTTAAATGAATTTTTCCGGAGAAATGTTTCAAATAAAAGTTGTAGCTCTTTGTATGTATAGTTGATATACCAAATTTGAAGAAAATCGTCGAAGCCATTTTTGAGAAAATTGCAAAAAAGAATAAAAAAAACTAACTAGTAAAGTGGTACTTCCGGTTGAGAAGTTTTGACATATAACGTACTGTCAGATCCCATGGTGATACCTAAAAGGAATATCAAGTTTCAGCTTTCTACTCTTTTTCGTTTTTGAGCTATACATACACACACACACACTGACCATTTGCTAAAAACCAGTTTTTTGGACTCAAGGGAACTCAAAACGGATATTTCCGGTGAAAACTCGATTTCGAAAATTTGAAACGATGACGATACTCCCTCTTATTAGAAGTAATAGAAAGTAAAATCTACTCTTTCCATTTTCCGCAATTATAAAAGCTAGAGCCTGACGCGAATCAATTACGAAAGAAAAGATAAAAATAAACAAACTGCGAGTTGTCTCTCAAGTGGACACGAAATGTTTCTGGTCTCGAGACTGCAATGACTGTCGAGTCTCAGAAAACTGTCTCGAGAGCGAAAATGATCTCAAATGGATAACACCCTGAGCCTGATCTTGAGAATTTCTCTCGAGACATTGTCACAAGTGGACACTTAGCATGAGTTTGGAATAGGCGCCCAACACTTAACGAATTCTAAAGATTATTTGTTTGTAACCCATGTAGAGGCTATAAATCTTTATTCTTTGAAGTATAGGGGTGGGCGTGAGGTGATTGATTGGTGTAATAATGTTGCATGGCCATTATAATGTGATCGAAGAATAGAAACTATCTTATTAGTCGGTATTAAAGAAATGGAAAAATCCAAAGTTTTTAATTTATGACTTTATTCATTGTGATTTGTTGATGATTCATTTGCAAATGACGTAAACAAGATAAAGATCATCAAATAATATAACCTTACTGTGTAACCTTATCTGCCGACTGAAACAAGACTTATTATTAGCGCTTATTCTGTTTATAATATATGTTTGTTAAAATTAAAAGTTTATATATATAGTAAAATGTAGGTCAAGGAATTAGAACTAGATTACTAACTTATAATGTATGTACACTTTCATAAAACTGAAAAAAAAAAAATTAAATGTCTAGTTATCTGTCTTTAGATATACATACAGCTTGATCATAACTTCCTTGTTTTCTCATGGTTAAAACGTTTGCAGAAACTTGTAACGCTTCTTTTTATCATAAAACTTGGTCAAGATGATATAGTGTGATTGTTATTGGTTACTTGACTTAATATATCAACCATATATAAAATAAAATACGTTGTAGTATTCTCCATACTATTTAGGCCAAGTAGATGTATAACATTTACTGTTTCTTCAATGATCTCATTTATATTCTTTACTAGTTGTACAAGTACTACTCTTGGTTACTTGGAAATGATTTTTTTCTTCTTCTTTATTTCCTTGTGTAGAAAGAACTAAAACCTACGCAATTTAATTAAAGGCAATTCTGATCTATTTAAAAAACTAGTGTGACACACTCAAAGGACTTTCTCTGAATTTAATTAATACAAATGTTCTTTAAAATTGCAATGTTACAATGTTTAGTTTGGCCTGGCATGATGGTGGAGATTTTTACTTGTATAAATGGGCGGCCTTATGTGGAGATCGCTCTATACCAAAATCAATAAAGCTTGTGTTAAATTAACTGATACTACCAAATTAGGTGTCGTGGACCACGGAGGCGGAAGCATATACTTTACTATATTAACATTTTTTTAGGAATATAAAATTTAGTAGTTATACGCGGGACTCGAACTGGGGATCGCCAAGGTACAAGTCCATACTCATAACCACTACACCAACACCCGCCCCTAAAATTAATTTTTTTCAGAAAAATGTTACATTTAAATGTATATTGTTTACTAATGAATGCAAAGAAAATAAGATGAAACATTAATTCAGTTTGTGGAAATATTAATCTGCAAAATTAGAACGCATTTAATTTTTATTAGTATACTATACTGCAAAAAAATAAAAGAAGTAACATATTTCATCAGAAGAAGATAAAGTACAAGAATTATAAATGTTAATAATGTTATTTTAACTGAAATGAAAAATAATGAGAGAGACAAATGGCAAAGACCTTCATTTTCACTGTAAACAATTTTGCTTTGCTTGCACTGACAAAAAATTGTTTGAACATGCAGAATGTTTGAACATTACATTCACTGCTTTATTGATTTATTTTTCAATAAAATTTTGTTTTCTAGTTAAATAATTTTCTTTCCATAAAAATTAATTAAATCATAATTTTCACATGCATATTTGCAAATTATTAGACTCTTCATTTTTAATAATTTTAACACTACACTCCAGTAATAATAATGATAATAATGTGTTTATTTCTTAGCAAAATATATATATTTTTTAACAATTTAAATAAAAGATAAAACATTATTCTACTTGAAGAGTTCTCCTTCTAATTCAACTTAAAAAGCTTCAACTAAAAATCAAAAATTTTTTTAATAAAATAATCTAAAATGACAAATAAAATTCAAGAAAGCGTTATTAACATCAAAAATAAATACAGTGTAAACTTATTAATCATAATTAAACTCTTTTACTAAAAAGGTTCTATAACTCAAAGCTTCTTTAAAAAAAAACAACATACAGATTCAACCTATTTTTTCCACCATGTAAGACATCACATAATTCATTTTCAGTAAGCTTATGTTTAACTAAGTAATTAAATTTGTATGGGGCGAGGATTGGACAGACAGCAATAAATTGTACACCAATATCCTCAACCTGTTGTAGATTGCAAAGAAAGTACAACTGACAAACCTCACTGTTGAAAGGTCTATAATTCAGATTTAACGATTCAGATCTTGCTTTCAGTATTACCTCAAAAGATCTATTTGTAAAATAATCAATATTATACCTTAACTTAGGATAAATTTTGTGAAAATTTGTGATATTGCACTGCGACCTGAAAGATCTATTGTGGCTTTCCCGGAGCCTTCTCCAATGCACAGCCGGCCTCCAAGCAGCATTTTCTAGCTCCAGACAACACTGCTCATCACCAGACAGTGAGTTGCAGAGGCTCCTAGGTAGAAAAAATCTGAGGGCAGCATGCCGGATTCAAACCGGGACCTCCGCGTTGGTAGTCCAGCGCGCTACCACTGAGGTGATCCCTTCCTTCTCCCTTGGCTTTCGCCAATTAACTAGGGACGGAGACCCTAGTTTGTGTACTGTGTTTGTACTTGTCTGTAAAAAGTGAAGTGTATGCAGTTTAAATGTATTGTGTAATGTTCTGATGAAGTGCATGGAGTACTGAGCTGTGGTAACCTGTTAGGTCGCTACTCCCCAAGTAACTTGCATGCAACAGATACCCCTTACGGGCTCCTCTGCGTATAACATTATACGAACAATTTTATTTCCTACATACAATTCACCGCCTATTTTATCTGTCAAATCTGCCATAAATAAATTGCAAAGAGCGTTAAGATAGAAGACAGCCCTGTTTAACACCAGTGAATGTATTAAAAAATTTTGAAATCCCTTGCTCACTCCAAATAGCTGCTCGGTTTTCGTCATACAGGTGCAGTGTTTATTAAATAACTTATAAGGTTGAAATTAGAAGAGTTGAATAATAATAGTTACCACATAAACATACACATATAAAAACATGAAACATATCAAGTTGAATAATGGCCATAAAATGGAAAAGCTACTTCTCGAGCTTGAGTAAATAAACCCGGTAACGCTGGTACCAGTTCTGTAAAACAAAAACAGAGTAACAAAGTAACCAGAAGGTAGGTTAACACTAAGCAGGGCCACCACAACAGTCTCCGTAATTTATAAATTTGGTGGATATACTGATAAATGGTAATTAATAAAATAATAAATTTCTTCAAACACAATCAAAAGTGGATTTAAAATCTACAAAGAATAAGTAAACTTTGTTGTGTCCTTTTTCTTCTAGTTTCAAATTTTACTAAATTAACAAGATTGAAAATATACACACCAGCAGTCCTAGCGTCGACTAAGTGAATTAGATATTTTTTTTTTTTTTGGTAAATGTGAACCACATTATTTAGGCACATATGTACTTCAAACTACTTACGATTGTTTACGTTCTTTTTTTTGTTTAGTTGGTTTTAAGATGTGAGTACATTTCCCACGTTCCGCTTGTGTTCACAGCCTTTAAGTGCCGGATCTAAACCATGTGTTTTTCTGAAAGTTAGATTATTTTATAGTAAGCTTCACAGGTAGGATAATGGTTTGTCATTTATTTATTTAGACATGTAGATTAATTTTTTTTTTTTTACATTTAACTTAAGTTACTAATTAACTGTCTTCACACACAACTAGTTCTAATAAATTATATAATTAAGATTATTTCCTTAAAAATAATTTTTCATTCTGTTGGTTCAGTACTCCTTCAGTAACCTTTATTTTTAGCGATTAATTCTTTTCCTTTAAGGACATGTGTTAGATGTGAGAAGGAGAGAATTGAAGTTAATTTAGAAATGTTTAAGAAATAAACTTGTTAAATATACTGAACACTTTGTAATTAATAGAAACATATAAACTACATACAAGGACGTATATTAGAATAAATATTAACAATTTCCATGTTTGGCAGAAAACTGAAAAACAGTTCGGTTTTATTTGTACTTGTTAAAATAATAAAAGTCTGGTTAAAAATAAATAAGACCACATGTGTGTATATATTTACTAAATAAAAAACATGTGACAATAGTTAATGATTTTTTTTTTTTTTTTTAACAAAAAATATTTATTCTTTACTTTATTCAACTAATGTTGCAAGATATTAATATTTTATGTAAAAATAAATTATACAAATTAATTCATAATCAAATATAAACTAAAAAAAGAAAAAAAAAAACACTTCGATATATTCAGTATATTTTTTTAGGAGGATAACATAAGCTGATAATGTTTATGTTATCAAACAAATTTTTTGTATTACATGTTATATATTAAAAACATTTAATATATTTAAATCATAATTATATTCAGCATAACATTACATCACATGCCTTGTATATAAATGAACTTGTTAAAATGAATGTGTTATTTAATTTTTACATATGACATATTCAGGTCATACGAAGATTTCAAAAGTGTATAAAATATGATGGGACAATCTTGATGAAAAATATTTCCCTCACTTTTCTTGCTATTTATTACCTCTTGGTTTTTATTACCCTCCCCCCCCTTTTCAGATAACTGTTTCTGTTATATAATTTATATTTATGATACTTTTCTCTTGTTAATTTTAATTTTTACATTCTCTTAGCCCTGATAGGAGTAGAAGTATTGTATTCGTGTTAAATTTTCAATATCAAGTTTTCATCGGAAATACACATTTTGAGATACCCTTTGTCCGAAAAAACAGGTTTTTATCAAATGACTAATAAGAGACCTTTTACATAAAATAAATTATTTGACTACAATAATTCGTAGGAAATTGATCAATAATAAATAACCAATTAAGTGGAATCTGATTTATAGTATTCGATGTAGGGATTTAATTTTGGTACCAAATTCTTCATATATTCGGATATGAGATTAGAAATCTAATTTTGATTTAGATAGTCATAAACATTGACCCTCATTTTAAAATCTAATTTTATTCTAAATTCAATATAAAATTATGTTCTAAAACTAAATTTGCTAAATTTGACTATTTTTTTAAAGTGAAGTGAATTACTGCAAATACCTGAAGCGAACCGCCTTTCCCGACTCTTTGGGTAGACGGCTGCAGGAATCTACGCTCCAATAAACCACAAAGGGAAGATAACTATGTATCCTATACAATTGAGTGCTGTATATGCATCATATTCTCTCAACATATGTTAGGTATTCTCAACACGCTTCTACATCTACAAAGAGAGATCCAATCCTTAACAAATAATCGAGATGTATTCATATTCAAGTAACAATCTCTTTAATATAAAATGCCCTGAAATCAGAAATATTTATGGGTATGTTTTTTATATTGTTAGCTTAAATATTAATAATATTTGAGAGATTTTTTACCAAAATTTTTGAAAAAGTGCTAAATCTTAATTAATATCATAATAAAATGATCAGACCTACTATTTAAAGTGATTAATTCAATTTTTTTAAATTTTCTATTTCATTTTTTTATCGCGTTTTACAGCAATTATTAAAATAAATATAATAGGGCAAGCTAAAAAGTTCTCGGGCTAGCCCATAGATAGCACTGCTACAAATGAAATTACTGTTGGCACACTTGTTGCAAAAGTAAATACCAAATGTGAATTTGATCAGACAAATAGTTTGTTCTATACGGCTGTTTTAATTAAGCATATTGTGTGTTTTTAACAAAATGAATAAACTTGAATACCGTTCCGTCATAAAAATTCTTCGTTTTGGATGGTTTATCGCCAACAGAAACTCATCCAAAGTTGGTGAAAGTGTATAAGGAGTCTGCACGTTTGTTATCAACAGTAAAAAAATAGGCAGCTGAGTTTAGACGTGGTTGTACATCGATTGAAGATGATCCACGTGAAGGACGGCCAAAAACTGCAATTACCGAAGAAAATATCGAGAAGATACATAATATGGTTCTAGATGATCGACGATTGAAGGTGTATGAGATAGTTAAGACTGTAGAAGAAAGGGAACGGCACATTTTACACGGAGAACTCAGTATGAGAAAGCTTTGTACAATATGGGTGCCGCATTTGTTAAATGCTGATCACAAACAAATGAGGAATCGAGTTTCTCAGCAATGTTTCTGGCGTTGTAAGAAGAATCCAACCGATTTTCTGCGCCGATTTGTTACGATGGATGAAACGTGGGTTCACCGCTTTACATCTTAGTGCAAACAACAGTCCAAGCAGTGGATAGAAGCCGATGGCTTCTGCACCGAAGAAAGCAAAGACAATTGCATCGGCTGGAAAGATTATGGCTAGTGTTTTTTGGGATTCCAAAGGGATTCTTTTATACCTACCAAAGGGTCATACAATTTGTGAGAATACTACGCCCATCTTCTTGACCAGCTGGATTGAAAAATTAAGAGAGAAAACACCTGGTTCGCAAAACAAAAAAATCCTCTTTCACCAAGGTAATGCTCAAAGGCGCTTTGGTAATGGGAAAACTGAAGGATTTGAAGTATGAATTGTTGGATCATCCTCCCTATTCGCCAGATTTGGCTCCCTCTGACTTTCATCTATTCCGAAACATTAAGAAATTTGTGACTGGAAAACTTTTGGGTCAAATGAAGAGGCAGCGGTAAATGGATATTTTGAAGACCTTCCAGAACCGTACTTTAGGGACGGAATCCAGTTATTGGAGAAACGTTGGACAAAGTATATTGAAATTGAAATAATTGTAGTCAAAGACTACATTGAGAAATAAATAAATAAACTTATTTTCACTAGGCCGAGAAGTTTCACATTGCCCATGTAGTGATGATAATGGAGGTAGTTGTTGGTGAAGACAGCGCCTAGATCAAACTCCACTATTACAGATTTCCCACAACCTCCTTAAAATCAACTATTAGGGATAACTGTTTCAAATGTTGATAGGAATATTTATGGCTCGTTTTAAGAAAATCCGTCTAAAGAGATGTTACATGTTTTCGAGCGATTCAATAGCGAATAATATCAAACTAAGGTAGTTTGCGGCAGGTAACTCATCAGCACAAAAAAACTTGTTGCAATAGATTCCTTCCTAGCATAATCGGGAACTTGTCAAGCTAGGAGCAATTATGGCTCAAAAAACCGAATACCTCTTAACATATCGTTTCGCAAACGGATCGTGAAGGCTACATTTGTGGGTAGAATGATTGTGGTTCATAATGCTGTTACAAGGAATGAAGTGGTCGTTCCTCTTGAGCCTCGATGGTAGAGTGCCGGCAGCGTTGCTCAGAAGCGTTTTGTGGATTGTTTTGATCCGCTTTGAGAATGAGAATTTGTGGAAGCGTTACAACATATTGAACTTCAAGAAATCGGAAGTATTTAGTAAGACCTTTCTTGTTACGAACAATATTTAGTTACAAACAGTGCCTTCTTTATATATATAATTCATTTAAATTATTGAAAATTAATATTGTTATATTTCAAGTTATAAAAACGATACAAACTTTTTTCAAAACTAAAGTCAAAAATAGTTAAACAAGCATTAAGTAATAAAAGTTCTAACTATATTAAATTACAAATCATGTAACGTTCTGCCTTCTAATATAGTAACCAAGTATGTAATAAGAAATGAATAATAAAAACATTATTACTACGTAAGACGAATGTAGTAACTTTAGATGTGTCAGCTAGATTATGGATGCACAAGTCGCTCTGTGTTTGTCATTCAAAGAAAAAGTGAAATGAAAAGAGTACAAGTGTACCATGTTGAATTATAATTAAGTGTTTATATTTATTAGCCGCATGCATCTTTTTAACATTCCATGACATGTGACTGTTTGAAACAGACAACGACAATCAAAGAACCAGAATCCTTTTTTTGGGGGGGGGATTTTAGTTGACATTGAAATAAAGTTCCGATATGACTTTCTCTCCATGGATATCTACATTATCATATTTTAATCTTGGAATTCAATTTTTAATTTGGGGGAGATGAGATTATTGTGACCTTGAAAGAACTATTATGTCCCCGGAATCTTCTTGATGCACTGGCTACCTCCTGTCGTCACAGACATTACAGCCAATCACCGGTCAGAAAGTGTGCAAGTTCCTTGGAAGAGAAAATCTAAAAGCTCGCTCCCCATTGTTTTTTTTTTCTCCTTCAATAATTTATTTGCAACTGTACAGTAGATACAATAAACAAATGTGATGAATGTTTACATGACATGATTTACATGAGAAGAAAATACCCAGTGGTATTATTTCATGGCGTTGAAAATAGTTTAGAAGGTCACGGGGCCACTGATGCTTCTGGCGTCGAGATGGATTATCAGGTAAGGTTTGACTAGCAAGTTGTTGAACCAAAAGATTATGATGATGGGACAGGGAGTTATGGAATCTTTGATAGCGGGATTTAATTAGATCGGACACAAATGGAATGGATAGGTCATTATATAAGGTTTTATTGGAGACATAATAAGGAGCATTAGTAGTTTTTCGTAGGATTTTTGGAGTATAATGATTGGATACGGTAAACGTTGGAATGCTTAGTGGATCCATACCTCCAAAGTAAGTTTGGATCCTTTGTCTAAGAGTCTTGAAAGGATAAGAAATCGTCTATTAGTTTCAGTCCTTTTCAGTCTGGTATGGGGGTTCCAGGGTTGGTTATTATCATAGACATGGCCTCGCTAAAATGGTTGGATCATGTAGAAAAAAATGAAAGAAGAAAGGTTGCTTAGCCTGGAAGCCTAAGGTTAAAGGAAAGACCCAGACTTCCCTGGCTGCAGGATGTCGAGGACGACCACCACTGGGGGATCAGAGTGAGAATCTGTTGTACAAAGCTTCAAGACCGCCAAATTGTTCATGTCCCCACGACACTTCAAGTACTGGAGTAAGCCAATTAATAATTAAGTAAGTAAGTAAGTTTTCTAAACGTAGAATTACTCTCAGTAATAAATAGGGGGTGAATCATATGCTATACTGAAAAAGTAGTTCAGAGGCAACGTCGCAATAGAAATTGCTAAAATGGACAGGCTGGTTACTTAGGACGCATCTCTAAGCGGAATATGAAGTTGTTTAAGGTTTCAGCAATTCTTCCTTTTTACGAACTTTTTTCTCCCTCGCTCAAACACACTCATTGATTACGAACACTACTCATTCTCAACAAAAAAAACTTTCTTCTTCAGTTGTTCTCCCAACAAGTATTTCTATTAAAAACTCAATCTCGAAAATGTGATAAGATCGCTATATTTCTTACATCTTTCAGAGATAATAAAAAAGAAAATTCTGTTGCAAGTCAGTCACACGACAGGCTGTTGTGAAATACTCACAATTCTGATGAACAAATTTGCTTAAAAGTTGGCATTTTTAATTTTTCCTAACAAATGATGGAACATTAAATTATACTGAAATGGCATTGTAAAGGGAAGCGAAGTAATGGAAGTAAGGCGAAGCGAAGAATGGAATATCAAATTTCAGCCTCCTTTCTACCGATTTTTCATTTTTAAGATATTTTATTCACACACACACACACTCGCACAATTTGCTAAAAAAAAAAAAATCTGGTGTGAAACACTCACACAACTTTCTCTTACTCCAGTTCTCAAAATTATAATTGACAAATTTTATAGTCTGTGTACCAAATTTAATGAAATTCGTCGAAAACTGAAAAAAAAACTGTTCAGTAAAAGCGCACTTCCGGTTTACAAAATTTCTTGAAACTCAGAATTTTGGCCATCTATTTATTTCTAATTAAGTTTGTTTGGATGATGGAATTGTATAATCAACTATGATGGCAGTTCAGGGAAAAGACATAACCCTTAAAAGTGCCCTTAAATGAATTTTCCCAGAGAAATGTTTTAAATAAAAGTTGTAGATCTTTGTATGTGTAGTTTATATTGTAAGTTTCAAGAAAATCGTTGGACCCATTTTTGAGAAAATCGCAAAAAAAAATGAAAAAATTATTTAGTAAAGTAGTAAAGTAAATAAATGCACGTCTGGTCATCCGATTTTTTCAAACTCGGAATTTCAACAATACATTTAATTCTAATCAACATTATTTAGATGATAGAATTGTCTAATAAACTGAAATAGGCAGTTAAGATGAAAACCTAATCCCACCCCTCCCTCAAAAGTGCTCTTAAATGGATTTTCCCGGAGAAATGTTTCAAATAAAAGTTGTAGCTCTTTGTATGTGTAGTTCATATTTCAAGTTTGAAGAAAATGGTCGGAGTCATTTTTGAGAAAATTGCAAAAAAATAAAAAAAAAATAAAAATTAGTAAAGTGGTACTTCCGGTTGAGGAATTTTGACGATTAACGTACTGCCAGATCCCATGGTTGTACCTAAACGGAATCTCAAGTTTCAGTTTTTACGGTTTTTCGTTTTTGAGCTACGCTGTTCATATACATACATACATACACAACGGACCATTTGCTAAAAACCACTTTTTTGGACTCAGGGGACCTCAAAACGGATATTTCCGGTGAAAACTCGATATCGAAAATTTGTCACGATCGCAATACTTCCTCTTCTAAGGAGTAAGAGAAAGTAAAAAAGGCTGAGATAAGACATGATTCATCTTGAAATCATTAATGTAATGGTAAACATGAGAATAGAAATCTATCAAAATTCATTTTATCTAATATAATAATAATTAGTAAGATAAATTAAATTACCACACTAAAAGCCGAAGTTGTTATCTGAATCTAGAGAAAGTGATAATTAAATGTGGCTTAGGGATACGTTAAAATATTATTTAAAAAAAAAATTGTTTTCTTGTAAATTATTTAAGAAATTACCAATTTATAGATTGATTAATAAATAAATACATAATATAGATTCGCATAAATAACAAAAATTAAATTTACTTTGTTAATTATTATGAACTAGAAAAATTAATAAATTAAATGATATTAAAAAAATAATAATATATCGAGAATATTTCGGTCACGTAATGACTAGTGTGTGTGTGTGTGTGTGTGTGTGTGTGCATGTGTGTTGTATGTGAAATAACAGTAATTGGAAGAAAGTGATAATTCAACAAGTGTGCCACCTAGATATACGTATACTACAACAACCTGTTATCATATAATTTTGTTCAATTCAAAAGGTTTTTTTCGTGAATATAATATCTTTTAACCTGTTTTCTATTCATGTGTGTATATATAATAGTGCGGAATAATGGTTAATTATAATGAATTGTTGTTTTGTTTTTTAGTGTTATTAACTGCGACAAATATGAATGGAATTAATCTCTCAATTTGAATGAATTTTGGATGAATACCAAAAAGCTACTGTGATATCTTAATTAATTTATTTAAAAAAATTTATTTATTCATTTTTTTTTTGCAACTATTTACAAAAACAATTATCACAAGAAGATGAATGTAAAAATAATGTACGTATATAATCATACATGTTTGGGGGGGGGAGGCTTGAAGTGGATGAATGGACGACTAATAGGATGGAAGTTTTATTTGAAATAGATAAATAATTGCAAACTTTAATGAGTATAATGGAAATCATTTGAGAAAAAACGCAAAATAAAAACAACAGAAACTGAAGATTTTGAGTAAATGATTTTTTTTTTTAAATGAATCTGCCATTTCATAATCAGCAATGATGCCTAAAAAGAAGTTAAAATTTAACTATTACAGGTGCCACTATCATCTATTATTGATCTGCTGAAAAGAATTGGACAGGTAAGGAAAGGCTACAGTCATGCCCAACCCAGTTCTCTGGAGTACCGAAATCCTTCCTTGTACGGAAAAAACATATTTTTAAGGCAATCTTCCAAGCTACAGCGATCATATGGGGCTCAGATCTGGACCATAACAAAGCAGAACAGGGAGAAATTGCTAACAGCCCAAATGGATTTTTAGAGATGGTCTGGTAGAAAATCGATTGCGGAAAAAGTGAAGAATTCCGAAATTAGAAATATTTTAAGATAATAGAGAAAGAGACTGCAATGGTGTGGCCATGTAAAAAGAATAGAAAATGGTAGATTGCCGAAAGAGGTTTTACAATGGCAGGTAAAAGGGAACAGAAAAAGTTGGAAGACCTAGAAGAAAATGGATGGATGAGGTCAGCGAGAGTATGGCTCAGTATAGAATGACAGAAGAAGACGCCTTGGATCGAGAAGAATGGAAAAAGGCATCAAGGTATGAGCAGAAATGCGCTAATAAAGCCAAGTAGGGATGGATAACCATTTTCAGTGGAAAACACAAAATAATAATGTTCGATGCAAACTCAACTTCGAAAATTGCATTTTCTCCATTTTCAAGGACACAAAGAAAAGTAAAAAAGAAATAAATCTCTGAATAAAGCAATAATCTAAAAATGATTTATTAACAATCCATTTTTCTTTAAAGGTAACCTATAAAATGAAAAATTACATAAGAAGTACACGTAATATTTTAAAAGCAATAAATTGATAAGCAACAATTGATTGATTTGAGTTTATTGAGATTTTCTTAAAATTTTATTTTTAAAGAGCTACAACTTTTATTTGAAACATTTTTCTGGGGGGGGAAATTCCTTTTAATGATGTTTTGACGAAGAGAGGTGAACGTATGGCTTTCCTCTAAACTGTTATTTCCGGATATGATCCTATCATCTAATATAGTATTACGTATTAAGATTTCAATATAATATCTAAATTCTAAGTTTAAAAAAAAAATCGATTCCGCTATAGAACCTTATCACTTTTTTTTTAAACAATTTTCCGGGTAAGTATTTTTTTGGGGAGATCTGCAAGGTTAAATTATCGTTTTCAGCCATCTTGTATAAAAATAAAACATTTGGGCAATTGAAAGTAAGAGAAAGTATTAAAAAAAATAAATAAATAAATTTATGTTAAGGAATATAACGTTGGTTATTATTATATGAATTAAGATTGAGATAATAAAATATAAAATTAGATTAAAATGGTTATCTTTATTAACAAAGAATTAGGTTAAATATTTTATTGTTTTTGTGGCTTTCATTAAAAGAAAGAAATTATGTCATACTAACCTGTTTCTCTACTGATTATTTATTTTGATACCGCTTGGAATTAGTTGTCCATTGTCCGGAAGTTAATTATTTTTGTTTTTATTGTATTATATACTTTTATCTTTTCTTTAAATATTATATAAAGTTCCCGTTTATTATTGGTAATACGTAATACTGTAAGGCTTTAAATTTAATATATTATGTTCTCTGAATCTGCTATTAAACAGGAAGTAGCGTGTCAATTTATCGATCTCAGAGTTTTCACCGGAAATAGATGATTTGAAGATCGAAAAATTTTGATTTTAGTGAATGGTGTGTGTGTGTGTGAAAACAAAATATCTAAAAAAAAACAAATCGCGATACGTTCAATTTTGACATTCCATTTAAATATATCACTAGGTATATCTTTGGGGGAAGATTTCATTCAAAATCCATAAATCGGAAGAGCGATTTTACTAAATGGTATTATTAGTTTCTTTTATGTTTTATATACAGGGTGTCCCAAGGTATATGGATAACCACTTTTTCTCGGAAACTAAGATAGCTAGAAAAAAACTAAAAAATACGTGTCCCCGTAGTTTTTTTGTTAGAAATCCAAATTTAATTTGCAAATTTGTTTTGGTGCTTCAGAAGCGAGATACAGGCACCAACTTCATTTTTTCAAATGGGGAGGTGTGGTTTTTATTTAAGAAATAGATTCCTCTATTTTTTGTAAGAAAAATTTACTTGAACGGTTTTTTTCTTTGAGCGATATTTTACAAGTTACACATGATTCCTATAAGAAATTTCAAAATGATATTATAACGGTTTTTTGATTGAATAAGAAGAAAAGTACTATTTTATTATAAATTTTACTCCTCATTAATTACAGATCTTGCTCGAACTGGCCCCCACCATTAGAGATGCATACACATGCTTTTTCCTGCCAATTTTACCTTACGACCAAAGAAATACATCTCTAATGGTGGGGGCCAGTTCGAGCAAGATCTGTAATTAATGAGGAGTAAAATTTATAATAAAATAGTACTTTTCTTCTTATTCAATCAAAAAACCGTTATAATATCATTTTGAAATTTCTTATAGGAATCATGTTTTCATTCATAACTTGTAAAATATCGCTCAAAGAAAAAAAAGAGGAGGAATCTATTTCTTAAATAAAAACCACACCTCCCCATTTGAAAAAATGAAGTTGGTGCCTGTATCTCGCTTCTGGAAGCACCAAAACAAATTTGCAAATTAAATTTGGTTTTCTAACAAAAAAAACTACAGGGACAGGTATTTTTTTAATTTTTTTTTCTAGCTATCTTAGTTTCAGAGAAAAAGTCGTTATCCATATACACCCTGTATATATATTTTTTTTTAGACGGTCAGTTATGTTTTTTAAATTTACAAATTCAATGCAATATTAAAATAAAATTTTAAATGAAGGCAATTATTTTGTTATACCTTTTAATTAAATTATATATCTAACGTTATGACAACGAAAAAAAGAAGATTTATTTATTACTGTTTTTATAATTTTATATTATTTTTACTTTCTCTTACTACTCTGGTAAGAGGAAGTATTGCAATCGTGTTAAATTTCAAAAATGGAGTTTTCACCGGAAATGTATGGCTTCGCGTAGCCCTGATTACGACAAAAATGTTTTTAGCAAATGGCCTACACACATATATACACCTGAAGGACCTATAATTTAGGGAGAAATTTAAAATTGCCATTAGAAAGCTTTGCTTGCTAAGTGATTGAGACAGAATAGCCTCTATCAGGTAAACAAATATAATCCATCCATCATCTTTATAATGTAAAGTAAACCCAACTGAATGTTTAATAAATCCAGTAAGAGAAGAAAGGAGTGTGAGTTATTCACGTCACTGTATTTTTCTTCTCTCTCTCTCTCTCTCTCTCCATAGACATAAACATTAATGAACTACAAAAATTAGAGAACGGTTAAAAATAAACTAAGTGTGAGCAATAAAAATAATAATTACGAATGGGACAAACGGCTTAATACATAGTAAATTAGAGTGATATAGTTGTCTGATATTCATTAACGGCAATTAACTTGGAGATTGTTCCTAAAGAGCCTGTTATTATGTAATTAAAAACATGAATAACTGATTAATAATAATAACTCATGTACCCAATAGACTAGATTTATTGTATTACTGTCATTGTTTAGTTCTTTTCAAAACTACAATATAGTTTTGTTATTAGTTTCAGTTTTTATGGTTGTGATGTGTTTGTTATTTGTATGGCATTTTAATGTAATTTCATAAAATTTAGTAGTACTAACACTTCCTTTATTATTTTTTGTTTGTTCTTTTAGCCGACAGACTAAACACAGTTTGAATATTTCATTAGTTAGTCAAACTTCAAAATACGGAGAGTAGTAGTTAATGTCTTACATTCGTAATTAATTTTTCTTTTTACGAACTGAATGACCACTCCCTTTTTTTTTCCATCACGACCTGAACAACACTTAGACTAGTTGAGTTCTAAACAGGTATGAGAATAATGTCTATGTTTTTGGAAAGGAAATAATAAAACAATCCATGTCTGATCTGTCAAGACACCATCACTCCCATTACAACTTCAATATAAACACTTGAACACCAAAACATCGTACATGTCTCATATGTATTTATGACGTAATTTATATAATCATATTTAACAATGGCATTGTATAACGGCTTCATAAGAATAATTATCTTTTCCATCAAATTCTATCTTTATTTTTGTCATTGTTTATTTGTTAATTCACTTCTTTGCCTTTTCTTTTTTGTTCTAGTTTTATTATTATTTATTTTCCAATTTCTACTTTCTTCAACTTTTTTGATTTCCAAAATGCACATTAGTTTTGTTTTTGGTAATTCATATTTTTTTATGTTTTTTTTTATTCAAATTTTCCTTTTTCCTTTTTTTTTTTTTTACTTTCTCTTACTCCTAAAAGAGGAAGTATTGTGATCGTGTCAGTTTTCACCTGAAATATCCGTTTTGAGGTCCCCTGAGTCCAAAAAAGTTCATGGGATCCGAAGTGGGTCGGTCATCTGTCAAAATTCCTCAACCGGAAGTACCACCTGGATTTTTACGTTTTTGCGATTTTCTCAAAAATAGCTCCAACGCTTTTCTTCAAACTTTGCATATCAACTACACGTAATAACAGCTACAACTTTAATTTGAAACATTTCTCCGGGAAAATTCAATAAAGGGCACTTCTGGGGGAGGGGTGGGTTTAGGTTTTCATCTAAAGTGCATTTTCAGTTTATTAAACAATTCTATTATCTAAATAATGTTAATTAGAATTGAATATGTTGTTGAAATTCCGAGTTTCAAAAAATCGGATCACCGGACGTGCGTTTACATTACCGCTTTACTAAATGATTTTTTTCACTTTTTCGCGACAATATTCTTGAAACTTTGTATATAAACTAAACATACAAAGATTCTACAACTTTTATTTAAAACATTTCTCTGGTATAAATTCATTTAAGGGCACTTTTGGAGGAGGGGTGGGGTTATGTTATTCTCTAAAGTGCTATCATAGTTGATTATACAATACTATCATCCAAACAAAATTAATTAGAAATAAGTAGATGGCCAAAGTTCCGAATTTCAAGAAAATTAGTAAACCGGAAGTGCGCTTGTAATGGATAGTTTTTTTCAGTTTTCGACGAATTTCATTACATTTGGTACACAAACTATAAATTTGTCCAATATAATTTTGAGAACCGGAGTAAGAGAAAGTTGTGTGAGTGTTTCACACCTGATTTTTTTATTTATTTTATTTAAGGCGCAACAACATCTCTGGGGTCATTGGCGCCCAGAGCTTTCTCAGTGCACTGCCAGTCTCTGGACTGTGTCCCGCGGAGGTCTCGCGTTCGAGTCCACCAGTGCTGCCCTTAGATTTTCTCTTCCTAGGAGCCTCTTCAGCTCACTGCCCGGTAATGATGTTTTAAGACCTTTTAAGGCCGTAGTGCATATCCCCTATAACAATCTATCTAAATAGATTTAATCTAAGTAATAATAACAATTAACTTCCTGTGACAATAATACGGATAAAACATAGAAATAATTCAAATTTTTGATGTCCAGTGCTTGACAAAATACGGACAGTTTTCAACAAATTTTCTATATAGGAAACAGCTGCCCTGGTCTTTATTTATATTGAAAGAAATAATACCCACTTTCATTAATAAATTCTACATAAACTAGGGAACCTCAAAACATATATTTTTCTAATGATAAACTTAGTTTCAAACCAAAAATGTATACATAGTGTAATAGCATCCACCACAGAGAGAAGAGAGCCCCTCGTTGGTTAACAGAGACTACTCTCTAACTTAGGCAGGCTAGAGTGGGAGAACCTGTGTATATAAGCCAGAGGGAATCTATCTAATGGGATATATCATATACAACCATACAACTATACACAAGTCGTCGCATCGTGTCATATCTCTACTCTCACCATTCATTCTATCATTTTCATTATAAAGTCCAGTGCAGTTAGTGTAAACTTAGCTACATTATATTAGTATCAGCATATGTCGTTCATTTAATCAAACCTAATTTCTCTCCTCAATAACCCTATTATAACATATAATAGTATGATGGTTAAAAATTAAATGACAAAAAGTCATTATCATATTTTGTAAAAATTTTTAAGTCCAATAAACAAATCAAATTTGTAGAATCGCCTGACAAAAAAATGAGGAGTTTTTCAAAGATATTTGAAATCATTAAGCTTTAATATTATGTTATTAAGTTGGAAAGTTAATGAATAATTTTAAAACCATATATTCCGTGTGTATTTTTATTTCACCAGAAGTTACATGAAATTCAAGGAAATCATTTGGCATTGAAGCATGGAATTGATGAAGAAAAGAAAATTCTATTGGATTGCATTTTTTGAAACGTCCAAAATTTAGACTAAATGTTAATAAAAATATTTTAGAAAGAAATCTATAAAATACAGAATTAGATTATAATTGGAATTTCATCAATATCCGTTAAGACTGGTTTTTATTTATTACATTTCACATGAATTGCGCCTGAAATTTTTAACTCTCAAAACATACATAAAAATTACAAATACATAAAATATATATATATATAAGTATATTACAACAATAAATAAGATAATAATCTGTTTACTTATATAAAAAAAATAACTTTCATAATGTTTTTCTTCTACTGAATTCTGTAATTTTGTTTTCACCATAGTTTCATAAAACTTGCCTCTTGGATTTATTTTTCAAGGTTGACAGTTAAAAATAAAGAAATAACTTATAAATATTCATGCTTGTATAATTTCAAACAATAACTGTTTTAATGATATTTTTTTTTTTTAATAATATTTTTGTTTTATTTTATTTTTCTTTTATTTTATTTTCTTTTTTATTTTCATTTTTGTTTCCTTTTTTTTTTCTTAAATACATTTATTTTTTTTAATAAGTTAATTCCATTTTTACTGTAATTAGATAATTTTTAAAATTTGAAATTATTGATTAGTTAGCTAGTGTGACTTGTAAAGAAAATTCAATGGCTTGTAAATGGGCTCTTGGCAAAGAACGAAGTGATGATAGTTGATTAGTATTTGTGGGCTCTTGCATGCCGCCACTTGTAGACTGTTTCCTGGCATCTTTATTTGCTTGAAAGTTTTTTTTTTTTTTTTTTGTTTTTTTTTTTAACTCTTGACGATTGATTTCAGATATTTTGTAATGTTTATTTTTTAACTCACTCAAACTGTGATAATTGTCGGGCTTTTTTCTTTTTTTTTTTCTACAATGTTTTGTAGCTTTTGGAAAGAGCTAGGCTTTGCTTTAGTTGAGAGTTTGATTTCTGAAAGTTGTAATCCATTCATGTCTGTTGGCGTGACAGACATCTTAAGAAGTTGTTGAAGGTTAGTGATGTAGCGCCTTCAGCGACATTAATAACAGTATTTTTTACAATCTATTCAATAATTTCATTCATCCTACTATATATTTGTTTCTGTTCACTTAAAACTTCCAGTTTAAGTTTCTGTCTCACCTATAGTAACGTTAATAATACAGTCTCTCTACACAAACTTGATAATGAACTTTCGGCGATATAGGAAGGTCTAAAAAAACACTTTAGAATTAAATTGAAGAACCATGCTATTACGGATATAATCTCAGATATATTATTCAGCATTGTGTACTAATCACATATCCAACAATTAATTGTGGTTGATTCCGCAGAGCTGGAAAGTATCAGAGATATTTTCCGTGATAGCCTGCTTCTTTTTCTACCGGTTTAGTGCGTTGACTGTCATCAGGATGCTTTTTGTCGAACAGAGATTTGCTCTGTGCAAGTATATCTTATCATACTGTTTGATAAAAAAGCATCCTGATGATGGGCGAACGCCCAAAACCAGTCGATAACTACAAAAAGAAACAGGCTATCACGGAAAATATTTCTGATGCTATCCAACAATTAATTTGCAATTAGTGAGCTCATTATTATATATACAGAAAAGTTGATGTTAAATACTCATATGGTTTTTCGTTCATTGCACCACCTATAATGTTCAAATGGAAACATTTTCTTCAAAGTTGGAATTTTTACTATAATATTTGTTGACATTTATTACAAATTTAATATAAATATAGCTAGTTGATGGGGGAATCACACATCATTCTCGTTGGTTTTTAGAAAGTGGCAGATAGATATTGTCATCAGGGGTATACTTTTTCGAGACATTAAACATTGCAAACTTGTCAAATACTTAAACTTCAGATTGAGATTTTTTGTTTTGTTTTGTTTTTGAAAATAATGCGTAATAGCCTCAAAGCAGAACAAACAAAAACTAATACACGCATAAATTTGTAGGACAATTTTATTATGATTGTTAAACTTACAAGTTCTAAAATTGATGTCAAAATAAATCCGAACAAAGAATAAAATGGGTACTCTGTTGGCCTAAAACTTAAAAGGGAAAGTATCATTTCATAAAGTATTGTACCATCATCTGTATAAAAAATAGAATCTAAACCATTCAAATATCAATGAATGTATTTGCCCTTAACTTTCACATTACGTTGTTCGTTTATTAAAAACAAATTAAATTAATGAGCGCTAATGTTTATGATTTAGAAAGTTTTACTGAAAAAGTAAAATATATATTATTTTAAATTAGAAATAAATTATCTTTAATTATTATCGGATTTATGATTTTTTTTTTTTAAATATTATTTTAGTTAACTTGAGAACAATGCCGACTAACTACTGTTTGAACAATAAAAGGATAAACTTTTATAAATGGGCACATCTGTTTTTTTATGTTTCGTAATAAAAACAGCTGATAGTAGAGAGATTTGGATTTATGTTCCTAATATTTAAGTATATAACTGGGGGAGAAAAGATATACAGCCAGCAAGTAGGGTTTTTGTTGAAGACAGTAAGTATCATAAGATGACAAAAAAAATATGACTACACAGTAAAAGAAATAAAAAAAAAGGAATGTGATATTTATGTGACGTAATAATATATGAAGTTTTATTACCAATGAAAGTTATAAAATATTATTCTATAATAAAATATAGGAATAAACTAGAAAGTGATGAAAATTATTTGAAGATTTTTTATTGAATAGAGAACAATGGATGGGGGTAAGATTTACAAAAAAATGTTTAATAAAAAAAAATGAGATAAGAATTTTATTACAATAAAGAAGGCTACTATTTATCGATGTATAAAATAAATCGAACATATTGTTTGATTTTTTTTTTTTTTTTAATTTTACTTAGCATGAAGCATCATGATGATAACATAACGCCTTAACATGTGTACAATGGGATTTTTGACTCGTAATAGTTTGCATTCATGTTTAATGCTTTTTAACAAAGGAATCTATGTATAGATGCTTATTAATAATAAAGTGCCATAGTAGTTGACTGTACCATTGATGCTGCCAAGTACTCCTAGATAATAAAGCAAATCTTGTATGAAAACTCAAGCAACATTCGTTAACTGCAGTTTATGCAATTATAAAATTAACAAATTTCCTTTAATCTTTGAATTTTTATTTAGTTGCCCTAACATAAGTTGTAATGTATACATCTTTGGAAGAATTAATAAAATGTAAATTGTATGAAATATATTCTTGTTATATATTATAAAGTAAGGAATTTTTCCGATGTATATATTTATAAATTTGGGTTTTTTGAAGGTTGGAAGGCACAAAAGAAACAGTTAGTTGAGTCAGAAATAACTGGCCTACCTCTATCATTACATTTATTTAGGACAAAGGGAATTTCCCTCTTCTCACTTTCTCCGGGGTGGCGGTAGAATATATAAAGTGGACCCTTTTAGGGAGGGAGGTCAGTTCAAAATTTGTACTATAAAAAGAGTGAAGTCTGTCATTAGAAAAAGCCATGTTACAGTAGTGAGTGGTGGAAGTGCCCCAAGAAACCCAACCTTCTTCAAGTCAGTAAATATGTAAAATATGTAAGTTTTATAAAAAGTAGTTTCTCCTAAATGTCAAGACACTTATGTTGTTGTATCTCAATATTGTATTTATTAATTTTTGGCACATACTGTTTATTTTAATTATATATATTTTGAATCTATATATTTAATTGTTTTTTCAGCCTCTCCAACTTCTATATAAACACAGACCTCACGAGATCCCCTTTTGAGAAGATTTCAAATATGAATTATAATAATTAATTATTAATTAACATATTTAATTTACTCTCCCCCAATACAAATAATATTACAAAGTGTATAGAGGTTGTGGAAAGTACACGTTAGTTAGTACCCATGGTTGAAGTACTTTAAGTCATTACATTGTAATACAGAAGATAGCACCACTCTCACAGATTCCTCAAGACCCCCGTCCCCCAAAAAATTACCTGAAATAAATATTAATTCAACGTAAAACACTTGGAGGAAATTAGATAATATCATTTATTTATGAAAAATCAGTAACATAAACATAATCGTTGGCAAATCTCTTCAGGCGAATAGATTGTAGGTTAACAATCTCTGTATTTATTATTAATGTTATCAAGTGGTAGAATCAAAAATCTTTTCTAATAATATACACTTTATTATAAGATTAATATCTATGTGTTTGCATGTTCTATTGTACTATATAGTATGTTGAATAATGGAATGTTTTAATCAAATTAATAATCATATTTTATGTACATTATTATAAACTATAATTCTTCATTAATTATATTTATTTGTTCTATATAATTACTTTCTCTTACTACTGTTAGAAATTGGTCTGTGTGTGTGTGTGTGTGTGTGTGTGTGTGTGTGTGTGTGGGAAGTCAACATAATTCAAAAACAAAAAATCGCACAAAGCACAAACTTTGTTATTTCATTTTATTTCTATCAACGGATGTAACTACAATAAGGAGTAAAAAGTTAGGGATAGAACCCCATTCACTAGCGCATTCTAAAGGTTTTTTTTTATAAACTATATTCACCATCACTTAAACTTTATGTTATGATTAATATGTTGATTCCGTTTTTGTTTTTTTTTGTAATTATTTTGCATTTTTTATTAAAGCGAAATTTAGGAGTGCATAATTTTCTAAAACGGAAATAACATAAAAATCATATTGTTATAATTAGCTACTCGGACGGCTTAGGCCCTTAACGACGGTTCACGGACCTATTCCCGGGGGGGAAACCTGACAGGGAAAACAAATTGTATTTAAATAATGCACAATTTGTTTTTTTTGTTTATGTGTAAAATAACTGAAAAATAGCAGGAAATTCAAACTTTAAGAAAAGTCATAGGAAGTTCAAACTTGATATTCAGTTTTTGTACTACAATCGCATCTGACATGAAGGTTTCGGACAATATTCATCAACCGAAAGTGTGAATTGACTAAACATCAGCAATGGAATTAACACGAAACTTTCAATTAGAGATTTTTTCCAATCGAAAGTGTGCAATCATTTCTATTTGAAAAATTTTACAAGAAAAACTGTTAATGGGGATGTTGCCACACCCGACTTATCACTAAATTGACATTTTAGAATAATAAATGCTGTATTAACACGAAAGGCTATGAAATAATAGTATCTAATTACAATTTATTGCTACTATGAAATATTAGTATCTAATTATAATTTATTACTTGCTATTAAATTACTGTAATAAAGAGGAAGTATCACGATCGTGTGAAATTTTTTTAAATCTCACCGGAAATACATATTTTGAGATCCCGTGAGTTACGAAAAAAAAAATGTTCAAAAAGTAAAAGTACACAGGAAGCTCGAACTTGGTATTCAGTTTTTCTACTACCGCCACCACCACATCTGACATAAAGTTTCGGGCAATATTCATCAACCGGAAACGTGAAGTTACTAAATGATTTGTTTTTTTTTTTTTTCAATTTATCGCAATTTTCTTTTAATAAACGGCTCCAACGATTTTATTTAAACTTAGTATATTTTATAGGCACCTAAAAATGTGGGGGGGGGGTTACATTAGTGTTATCCTTTCCTCTATAGTACCACTTCAGTATAATATATTATAGTTTTACTGCAGTCTGGTTAATACGTATATTAGAAGCATTGCTAGTTTTCCAAGTTTGAAGAAAATTCATTAACCGGAAGTAAAACTTTACAGAATAGGCTTATGAGTTCTCTGGACTTTTCTCAAAAATGGCTACGTTTTTTTTTGTGGGGGGCTTTAGCTTGCACACTTCCAAGCGAGTTACTAATAATAATATTCAGATAGATATGAAATTATTTAGTTAAATTCGTATTGTATTAAATATAAAATTTGGCTGATGTTTCCATAATCTCTGTATTTTATTTAGTTATTAAAACAGTATTGTAAATAAAGAGGCACGTTTCATATTTACCTACTAATGACATAAAAACAACTGTTCTTTATGTACCTCATATTGTTTGTTTAAAAACTTTGAATGCTGTCTCTACAGGCGTCACTTTTATTTGGAACGTTCTTCCAGAAAAATGCTAAAATTCCAAAAGATGATTTGTGAGAATATGTTAGGGCAAATGAGTAAAAATTATCCAAGTTAAATTAAGATTTGTCCATTATATAATTATATTAACTGCAGCAAGAGATGGTCGCATGAGTGCCTGTGAATGTATCACATATCAGACTTTTTTATACTTAATTTATTTATTATTTCTTCCTTTGTCTTTACTGTTTTATGAGGAAGTACTGCGATCAGATCATGTCAAATTTTTAAATTAGTTTACATCAGAAACATTAATTTTAAGGGCCCCTGAGCAAAAGAAAAAAAACGTTATACCGTTTAAGTATCACCAACGAATCCGACAGAAACTTTCGTCCAAAAATCCATCGTCAAGATGTGACTTTACCAGATTTTTTTTTTATTTATTTAATTTTCTCAATAACTACTAGGTACTTGATTCTTTACAAGTGTTATTTCAAAATAAAGTATTGCGGTTCTATTAACCGTATGAATAGTCATAGCAGAATTTTTTGTCCTAGGATTTTTGAAATGAATGTGATAAGATATCTATCCTTTGTTTTACAATCCCCCCCCCCCTTCCATTGAAAACAGTATAAATAAATAGACAAATTGGTTTAAATGTTTATTTAAATAAGACCCAGCTAAGTTAGAGCTCTCCCAGGACCTGTGCCGATGTCGGGGGCTGGGGTCAGCATCGCCATATCTCTTGGTAGCAACCCAAACTGAAATCTTCGCCATCCTAAGTTGTGCGCAGTATCTTAGGGACAAGGGCGTAACCAGCAGAAGAATCATCTCTGATCTTCTCTGATAGCCGCTGATTGGCGAACAGTTAGAAACTTTGGCAAACCACAATAGCCTTCGGCTGGATCGGGTGCCGGGACATAAAGGCATTCAAGGTAAAGAATAGGCCGACAGACTGGCGAAGGAGGACGCCTCACGAACGCTCATTGGTCCGGAGCCTTTCTGCGGCATTTCGTACAGAAGTGCCTCAGGGGCCATTGAAAAATGGCTAACGCAAACTTACAATATGTTGGAAAAATATTGCGGGGCTGAGGCACTCTAAGATTTTTTCCTGGAGGGCCCCTCAAAGACTCGCACGACCCTTTTGTTGGACCCTCGGCAGAAAAAAAGTGGAGCTAAGGAGAATTACTGCCCTAGTTAATAGGGCATTGCCTATTAAGGAAACATCTGCATAATATGGACCTCTCAGCGGACCCACTTTGCAGGAAATTTGGAAAAAAGGATGAGACACCGTTTCATCTTCTTGGGGTGTGCGCACACTATGTTCGCAGACGATACCTGAAATTTGACGTCCACAATTTGGAGCCGAAGGCGGGATCAGATATTTCACTCGCCACATGATACAGGGCGATGTGAGGCACTTGTACGGGGTGCACAATGGGCGCAGCTGAGCTTTAAGTGATGAACCTCCTTTTGGAGGCCTCGAATTTCTATATTAGATTAGATTAGATTAAAAGTTAGAGCTCTACAATTAAAAAACATTTTTGGGACATTTTTGTTTTGTATGAAGCTTGAAACTTAGGAAGTGTAAAAAGCAAAAAAATAAAAAAGTTTGTTCAGTCATACATAGCTGGAAAACCGAGTTACCAAATTTATGATCTGAAAAAAACGATTCCTTGATGGAAAGATCTGTTTTGAGATATTTGTGATAGCTCTTTCTCAATATTAATTAGCTATTACTTCAAAATCGAGCAGCCCTTTATAACGGAATGGTCTCTTATCATCTATTACTCCATTCACATATTGTTGTTCTTGTGAGATTATAATTTCCCCTCCCCATGCATTGCTGATAAGTTCACAGAAATGTTACCCGGCCCTTCTTCTTTTACGTATCTCTCTTCTGGAAGCCATATTCGAAGTACTAACTAGGGAACTCTATGTAACCGCTACTTTTATTTCTATGTAACCACTAACTCGCTCTTTGTTTTTCTTAACATTATAATGAGTTGGTTGGTAAACTTTGACGTCTATTTTAATTACAAATTCTTGCAATTCTTTGTCTACTAAGTAAAAAAAAAAAACTGTTTAACTAAAATAAAAAAAAACAGAAACTTTTCATAAAGGAACATTAAAGAAACAAGAAACATGAACATAAAGAGGAAAATATGATGATGAAGAATTTGAAGAAAAAAGAAAAATTAAAAAAAACAACAAAAAAAACCTTTGTTAATAAAAATTTTTCTCTTGGGAACATCCGTGGGATTTCAGTGAGTGACCGTTACGTCAAAGGAAGTGTTTAAACAAAGAAAGAAACACAAATACGACACTTATACTCATTCTAAATAGGTTCTATAACTATTTAAAGTGCATTCTTATGTAGTATACGCGCTAACAAACACACATATATATTCATAAATTTATTTACCTACTTATTAATATAATAAATTAATCAGTGCCATTTTTTACATTCTCTTACTCCTAGTAAGAGTCGATATCGATTTCACCGGATTCCGAATCGATTTGGATATCGACTTTTCACGGGAAATATCTGTTTTGAGGTCCACTCAGTCCAAAAAAGTTGTTTTTAGCAATGGTCTGTGTGCGTGTGCGTGTGTGTATGTGTATGTATGTATGTATATGTATGTGAACAGCATAGCTCGAAAAATCGAAAAATCGTAGAAAGTTGAAATTGGATAGTACGTTTAGGTATCACCATGGGATCTGACGGTGCGTTATCTGTCAAAATTCCTCAACCGGAAATACCACTTTACTAATTTTTTTTTTTTTACTTTTTTGCGATTTTCTCAAAAATCGCTCTGACGATTTTCTTTAAACTTGTTGTGTCAACTACACATACAAAGAGCTACAACTTTTAATTGAAACATTTCTCCGGGAAAATTCATTTAAGGGCACTTCTGGGGGTGGGGTAGGGTTAGGTTTTCATCTTAACTGCTATATCAGTTTATTAGACAATTCTGTCATCTAAATAATGTTAATTAGAGTTAAATATGTTATTGAAATTCCGAGTTTGAAAAAATCGGATAACCGGAAGTGCGTTTACTTTACCACTTTACTAAATGTTTTTTTCCACTTTTCGCAATTTTCTCAAAAATGGCTCCGACGATTTTCTTGAAAACTTCATATATAAACTAAACATACAAAGATCTAAGTTTTATTTATAACATTTCTCTAGGAAAATTCATTTAATGGCACTTTTAGGGGAGGGGTGGGGTTATGTTTTTCTCACAAGTGCTATCATAGTTGATTATACAATTCTATCATCCAATCAAAATTAATTAGAAATAAATAGATGGCTGAAATTCCGAGTTTGAAGGAAATTAGTAAACCGGAAGTGCGCTTTTACTGAACAGTTATTTCAGTTTTCGACAAATTTCATTAAATTTGGTACACAAACTATAAAATTTGTCAATTATAATTTTGAGAACTGGAGTAAGAGAATGTTGTGTGACTGTTTCACACCAGATTTTTTTTTTATTATTTCTAGTTTTTTCTTTCGTTATTATTTATAATTATTATTTTGTGTTTAGTTTCTAGTGTGTGTGCAAATATTAAGAACAATTGTTGGTTTTACTTCGAGAAAAATCATTCTGTAAAGTACGATTTTCGTACTTCTTGTGGTTGATAAATTTTCGACCACAACTTTTTGATGCGGTAGTATTAAGCTTTTTTTTTTTTTTTTTTTGGTGATATTTTCTTCACATAAACGTAGAAATATATATTATATGCAAATACACACAGATCAATTTCTAAAAACCATTTTATCGGACTCAGAGGATCTCAAAATGTATATTTCCAGTGAAAACTCGATATCGAAAGTTTGACACGAACGTAATACTTCCACTTACTATAAATAAGAGAAAGTAAAAACGTCCATAAACAAGAACTTAATCCTACATACAAAGAAAATCGTTCATAAAAAGTAAGAATTTTTTCGATTTACTTATATTTCATACAGGGTTCTTTAAATGTTCAAAATTATTAATAGATTGACCTATTTCATTTTCTATAAAAATATAATATAAATAAATTATAATTTAAATTCGGAAAAAAAATTCAATTGGTGACTATAGTAGTTTCCAAGACTCTGCGCTTGTTATTAGAAGGTACTTTTCTATTTAGTTAAGGTCCACAAACAAGAGACTGCGCGCTTCAATTCCATTAAAATTATTATTCTGTGATCTATAGTAAAAATTAAAATTCAGTGGGGGAAAAAAACTTGATACTTTAATATTAGCATTAGGTATTATTATTAATAAGGTGGTTTTTAGGATCATCTGAAATGTTTACTAAATAAGCGAATGAGCAAAATTAATTTATTTTGCGGTTTGCTTCTTGCATTACGTAGCTGTTTTGCGGTTTACCTATTTACTTATTTATTTCTTAAACAGGGATAATATTATACAATCAATTGAAACCAAGCAGCAATATGAATGACGCTCTGCGAGAATAAGAGATCTATATTTTTAATTTTTTCTTTTTAACTTCCACTTATAAAGATTTTTGCCTTTTTTTGAAAAAAACATTCTTTTTAGTATTTAATTGTTTTGCCAGATAAATATACCTTTACACCAGCAAATTCTTCACCGAGGCTGGTTATGGCTGAATCCGGTAGGTTTTGCTAGAACTATATTAACTATATCACTGTCATTTTTTGTAAACTATATTAATTTTTAAACATGTGATAAGATCATTATGACTTCTTTTGGATTCGGGGGGGTACAAAAATTTATCGTTATATTAAAAAATTCCAGAAGCAAACAGTCATACATTTTCTTTCAAGCTTCCGTGGCCGTCTTCGGTCAGTGGTTTGTAGTAAACCGAAGTTTTACCCATATTACAATTATACTTCTTCAGGGTAGCGTCACCTCTAAAGCTGAAACAACACAGGCTACATATACAATGGGTAGTGTAGTGTACAGCAGTGGTGGAGTAGGGGTTAGCTTTTCCCCCACCCTTCTGTAGATGGCTAGTGCCGGGGCTTAATTTTCTCTACCCTTGCGTATGATTGACTATCGGGTGACGAGGTCTCATTCTTCCCTCCCACAGCCTCGTTGTTAAATTTGTGCAGTCTTGTTTTAGTGTGGAAAACCGTTAAATATTTTTTTTTCTTTTCTGTTCCTCTCCTGTGATTATAAAATAATAATACATTCCAAAATGCCGGAAACTTCCCAAAAACAGCCTAATTCAATCTTCTGAAAGAAATGTTTCAAACAAAAGCAAAAGAAACTTATATTTGCTTTAAATATACATGTGAAACGGAACCATTTTCCAATAAATTTTCAAATAATTTTTTTTTTAATTTAACATCTATGGTCATTGGCGCCCCGAGCCTTCTCAGTGCATTGCCGGCCTCCAGACAGTGTTCTCTCGTTACAGACAACACTGTTCATCACCGGATAGTGAGCTGTAGAGGGGTCCTAGGAAGAAAAAATGTAAGAGCAGCACAGCTGGACTGAACCCGGGTACTCCGCAAGACAGCCTAACCTAACCTAACCTATTCCCTTCCCTCTAAATAATTGAAACAAAAAAAATCAGTGAATTGTTATTTTTTCTTTAATTTTAATAGGAAAACTCTTTATCAGATCCCTGATTGATATCCAAAGAGAATTAGTGATTTGTTTTTTCTGCGAATTTTCGTTTTTTCACTTTCTCTTACTCCTGTAAGAAGAATTTTCAAAATTATGTTTTCATCGTATGTGAATGTGTGTGTGTGAACACAATATCCTAGTTTTGTTAATTTAGAGGGCGGATTATTCGCAAAATTATATTTTGTGATCTTTAATTTTCTCTGGAGGAGAAAATACTAAAGACAGATGTTGTCCAAGGATTATGATGGGTGGGGTGGAAAACCACAAGACCTTTATTGTACTCTTAAAAGTCCGTACAGCTTTGATCATTCAAAATTCAATATAAAAAACACAAATCAAATTTACTCAGTAACCTATTTAAATCAGTAAGACTTACTGAGTAAGTACTGGGTTTTAGAGTTGATGTAGCACTATTGAAATATTCCCTCCCTCTTCCTATATATATATATACATCAGGTACAGGAAGCCTGCAACTGAGGATTTTATTTATTCTGCCAGCTACCTTTATGATTACAGATATTACTAACTATTGATATATTAAATGATATATTTAATATTACTAACTAAGATATATTCAATATTGACTAGTAGAATAAATAAAAATAATTACATCACAAATAAAAAACTAAACTAGTTCATGTAAACTAAACAAAAAACTAATTACAAATAATTTTACAATAGAAACTTATTGAAATGAATTTATAAATTCAAAACAAATGAAAAAATAACAAAATCAGAATTACACAATATTTAAATCAAATGAACTGAATACTTTTAAAAATAAACGTGAAATTGATTTAAAAGTTCACCAGGTGTTGTAGGACTCAATCTCCTACCTGTAGAACTACCCCTCGGATCTTCCTCACTCGTGGTTGTTCTTGTTGTTTTTTTGATAATCAAAAATTAAATATTGTCAAGTTTAGGGATTCTCCTTATGACATATATATATGCCGGACTATCTATTATGTGGGAAACAATGGAAATAAACCCTATTCCTGCCGTGCCCTAATGCCTTTATCATATTAATGAATGATACAACTGCATCCTTCATCCTCGATGATTAAATACGTATTGAATTCTTAAAAATGATAAAACTCTGATTAAATCAGTAAATCTGGTCATTTTAATGGTAAACTTCACAAGTCTGGAGTTTCAAACGTGAGAAAAGATAATTCCAACTGGAAAATGGAACTTCAGAGAACAACACTCCAAGTATCCTTAAAAATCGCTTTATTTATGCTCACAACCCAGACCATAATCACATCCATTTTATACGCCTAAAACTCTTTATAATTATACCAACTGCAAGATTTAGCAATGAACACGTAACTTTTGTTTTGTTACTGAATTTAATAATGACTAGAAGAAAGAAAAGGCTAATTGCGCAAATTTATGCAATAATGCTTTTAAACCAACAACATGTAATACTGGGTACCGTGATATTATACAAAAGATATGTCTCAAGAGATTATTATGATTAAGATTAATGATTGCATTAACACGAACAGAATCTAAAAAAAAAAAAAGAAAAGACAACTATGCATCTTGAGAAAGTAATGCTGTTTATGGAATTGTTGAATAACTAGTTGGGTCCCGCAATGCTGGATAACATCTGGGATTTTTATCTGTCAATGTATGCTTATTTTGATTGCTTCTGACCAGTTTTCGGATTCTCATACATCGTCAAAATAAGGTTATCAAGTTCGCGTGGATTAAGTTGACTTCGACTTTATGTTTCTGTCACGCACAACATTGGTTGATTTTATGCGTGAATTTATAAGGTTGTATATAGTATGAGGTATGCATGTGTATTGGTGTACATCAATATTTATTTTCTAATTATAATTTATAATCATTTGTTATTATACACGTACACACCCATAAAATTATAACCATATAACCAATCTAACAATTAACCATCAATTCTATCGTGCAGAGATGATTTGGAAGCTGGGTAGTTACTCTTATGGAGGACAATATACCCTTCCTAGAACCTTCAAGATTCTGCTATGTCTCAGAGAACTTAATTTGGAATGGGTGCTTGTTGTCCACTGTACAAAAATTGTACAAAAAAAGATTTATTCTCTTTATATGTAACTGCAATTACCATTTACCTAATGCCAAAGAAATCTAATCGGGTATCCAACTATAATTTACAGGGCATTAAGCAGAAATAATTCTTCAATATGTATATAATTTAACAATCAGCATATATGACGCTGTATGAGCGTCATTGAATGGTCCTTACGAATTTATATTATGAATATAATTGTAATAATACTGATGATAAATAAAATAAATAAGAAACACCAATCCCACGCGAACAATAATGTTGATGAAATTAGGTCAAACTGCTATACTATCCAAATCCTAGAGTATTGATGACGATGACCTTTCATGAAAAATGCTGACAAATCTATAATCAATTAAAATAGTCAAGGCGAAAAGTTGTTTATCATTCTGAAATGCATTGTTAAGATAATCGTTTATATTTATTTATGTATTGCATTGTATATAAATGCGAGACGGCTCAAATGAAACTATACAATGAAAATAAAGTATATGAGAGTATTTAAATAAGTATAACCAAATAGTTTCATATCATAATAACTTTAAATATTAAAATGTTTTGGTTCAGGTTAAAACGCAAAAAAGTGTTTTCACTATATTTTGCCGAAATAAATTGTAATGTTATGTATGATTGGGGGGTTTTAAAATAGAAATTCAGAATAGTAAATAATTATAAATTTTAATTTATCTCTTCTCTAAAGGGATCTCGTGAGGTCTGTGTTCATCTGGATTGATTAAAGGATAAAAATAATTAGAAAATAACCATATAAAAGAAATACATATAATTACACAATTTAGGCTACCAATAAAATCTTATTCCTTAACTAATAATAAAATAATACTTATGCAGTAACTAGATTAATTTCTACAACTTACAATATTAAAAGGGTTTTTAAGCAGAAGGTTGGGCCTTAACTCTCGTATAACGAACACTACGACACTCTTTTATAAATTTTCACTGAGCAGAGTTTTCTTCACCACAACAATTCTGATCCTCTCCTAATTGAGGTTCTCTATATATATGATCCCTCCTCCATTAAAGGGAGAAAGAAAGGGAAATTCCCTTTTCTTGTAGTACAGGTATTTTACCCTTCTAACTGTTCCTATTGTTTCTCCCAACCTTCGTAAAAACCCAGTCTTGGACTTACACTAAGTAAACAACCAATATTTCATAGATATTAACTAATATATTTCTCTTAATGCTAAAATAATTTATATTTCTTCCCAAAGGTCTACACATTACAAATTAGATAAATTATTTTAATCTTGTACATACATTAGCATGCGAGAATGTATAATATATAGATTTTTGGTTTATATTTATTTTAATTTTATGTTTTAAATAATAATTCCTAAAATTTAGAATAACACTTTTAAATGTTAGGCGAAAACATAATAAACAACGAAATGGCAATGACAAATCCACAAGGTTTAACAATGGTTAAGCGGCTTCATTTTGATGAATGCATTGCCTGACAGATTATTGAAAATTCGATGAAATGAAAGAAATCGATTCTGCCACCGCACTGTACATCGACTGCCTTTTTTTCTTTTTATTATACATCAGAGAATTATGAAGTTCTTTGTGTTCTTTGCTTGTCAGAAACCAAAATAAAGAATCATTGATAAGAACAGAACAGCTACAAGAATATGCCAAAGAATATGCGGAAAAGTATTATTACTTCAGGCACTTGTATGAAGAACAGAATGGAAATAGTTACCACGCACCTGACAAACTGCCAAGGAGTTTAAATCTATAGAATTCTTAATAGCATTTAAATTCTTAAAAATTATAGCTTCAAGTTATTATTGTATTAATTTGTTGACAAAATTATATATAAAGGTTTATTTATAACATTTAAAAGGTTTGTGGAAGGACCATTACCCAATTACAGAAATGAATAAATTAGAGCAATGAGTTAAAACTTATATAAATCAACAAGATCACTAATCAAATTTTGACAAGTTTTTAAAGAAAAGTCAACACTTAATATTGCGAAAAATCAACACAGAAGATGTTGCGCTAGTATATTTCTTTTAACAATGTATTAATAAGTCAAGTAAAGAAAAAAATAAAAAGAATAAGGCCTTGAAAGAAGAAGACAAAAGATAAATAAGTATACGCATAATGGTGCAAGTTTCAAAATGATGTTTTACGAAATTCACCACATCTAGGTTGTAACAAACAGTGTTACACCCAGGGGTCATCAAATTAAATAGGGCAGATCATTTAAGCTATCCATATTTAACTTAAAAGAAATAAATGAGGTCATTTAATTCTTTAATCTTTAATTTTAAGTAAAGATATTTATTATATATTGCATATTATTAATAAAACTGAATAGAAAACAATGCTATCATAACGATCTATTTAAAGCGATCTCTTTTATGCATGACCCATACAAACGTTTATGGATTTAATTCAACAAGTTTTTGAATCCTTGAAGTTCTTGTTCAGTTATTTTTATTGTTATTAACCCCATTTATTTGTTTTGTTATTTTGTTCAATGGAATAGACTATTTTCCTTTTTATTAAATTAAAAAAAAATATTAAAGAAGAGAATAGGTCAGATCTTAGTGGTGCAGCAAAGAGCATGGTGCAATATTACTTGACCTTGGAAAATGATGTCTCTTTATTGGGATGTAATATTATAAATATTATCTGTCGGCAATCAAATCTCTTAATCAAGTACAGTCTTATTACCCTGTTGGTTTTTATATGCGCCGCTAGATTGTGATATTTTTTTTATTATAATTTTTACTATTCTGAGATGTAGGTCAGACGATTGGTTATAGAACTAAATCCAATGCTATCTAGAAGTTTTAATGTGGCACCCTTGTGTGTCAGTAATCGTGTACAGAATGTAAACGTGTGTAAAGTGTACAATGTGTAACTGTATGTGTGGGTGATAAGCTGGAGCTTTCCCGTGTACACGCTAAACTCAAGCAGTTAGTTGCTTTATCTCTGCTGGCTCTGTGTGAGTATTGGACATGGACATTGGCAGAGATACCCGCAAAGATGCCTTTCAGAAAGTTGGCTACCTAGTCCACCTCCTCCTATATAGCATTAGTGCTTCTCTACTTGATAACGTTAATTACTCAAGTCTCACTTTTTGCAATGATGCTGTAATGGGTTTGAGAAGGAGAG